>JAHKBH010001740.1:0-44156 GCA_019049505.1 Pachyrhynchus sulphureomaculatus
CAAGAAATTATAATGGAACATAGTTTGGCTTTCTTTTCTACCTCATTTGTTCCCGTAATTTGTGCGAAAAGAAGTACGAGGATGAATTGAAAAGTTCGCGTTCTTACCAAAAAATAATGATAATATTTTAATTATAATACCCTCAATAAGTTCATACTGTCTTTGATTGTCACAGTGTAAAATTTTGTTGCTGTAGAATTTGTGGTTTTTAGGTTAGAACGAGTTTAGTGAGACCAAGTGCAGCGTTTTTGGAAAAATGGAAAAAATTGAACAACGTGCGGTCATCAAATACCTGTTTAAAAAATGATTAACACCAAAGGAGATCCACGATGATATGAAAGCAACACTAGGGGAATCTGCTCCGTCATATACCATTGTGAAAAACGTGGACGAGAGAGCATCGAAGATAACCGTCGCTTCCGCCGGCCCACGACGTCTAGGACTGAAAAAAACATTCGGCAAAGTGTGTGATCTCATATTGAAAGACCGTAGATTAACTATCAGGGAGATTGCAGACACTATAGGCATCTCGTATGAACGAACACAAAACATCATTACCAACGAACTTGAATTTTCTAACATTTCCGCTAGGTGGGTTCCCAGATTGCTTTCAGTTGAACAAAAACGAATTCGACACACGATTTCTCGCGACTGTTTGGAGATGTTTGAGGGTGATTGGTAAGATTTTTTTAACAGATTTGTGACAATGGACGAAACCTGGGTTCACCACTATACTCCAGAGTCAAAACAACAATCCAAGCAGTGGAAAAAATCTGGTGAATCGACCCCAAAGAAAGCGAAGGCACTTCTGCCGGCTGGAAAAGTGATGGCGTGAGTTTTTTGGAATGGTAAAGGTATTATTATGGTGGACTACCTTCCGAAAGGCGAAACAATAAACGCGACTTACTATTGATTGTACTGAGAAAGAAAGTTTTGTTCCATCAGAACACACGTCTGTTGAGTCTATGGCTCAAATTCGTGATTGTGGTTTCGAATTGCTGCTACACCCGGCTTATTCTCCTGATTTGGCTCCTTCAGACTTTCATCTGTTTCCAAACCTAAAAAAAAACACCTCGGGGCCCAGAAATTTCCATCAAATGAAGAAGTCGAAGCTGTAGTTAACCAATATTTTGAAGACCTTGCGGAATCTTTTTTTAAAACAGGTGTGGAAGCTTTGGAAAGCAGGTGGAAGAAGTGCATAGAGCTAGGTGGAGATTACGTCGAAATATAAAAATATTTTTGTACGTATTATTTTTGGTTATTTGTTGGCCGCGAACTTTTTAATCCATCCTCGTATTATGTTAAAATTTAACCTATTTGATCGTGTTTTAATTTTCATATTAATCGTTTTCATTGCTTCTTGTATAGTGGCTGAAGAAACTGTTTACACTTAATTCCATTGCAACCACACCTGTTGAGAGAGCGAACTTGTTGGCTGAACTCTTTGCTTCACATTCTACTGTCGATTTCCAAGGAAAAACACCACCTACTATTCCCATATTGCAGTCAAGGATGCCCGATGTTGTCTTCAGACAGCGCATCATAAAGCGTATTTTAATGAAGCTAGACATCAAGAAGGCTTCTGGCGCTGACGGAATACCTGCCATAGTTCTCAAAAACTGTGCAAGGGAACTAACACCAGTTTTCTGTAGACTTTTTAACCTATCCTACAGAAAGGGAATATTTCCGTCCTGCTGGAAATGTGCCACGGTTCAGCCGATACCTAAAAAAGGTAAGAAGACCTTGCCAAATAACTACCGACCAGTTGCACTGCTTTCAATAATATCGAAAGTCATGGAAAAGGTTATCAATGAGCATCTTCTAAAATATCTTGAACGATTCAATATTATTAGCGATCACCAATATGGTTTTCGTAAACATAGATCAACAGGAGATCTTCTGACTTATGTAACACATGTTTGGAACAACGCAATTGAACACTTTGGAGAATCTCGAGCGGTTGCTCTTTTACATATCCAAGGCATTCGACCGTGTTTGGCATGATGGACTGTTGGCTAAGTTGCGCTCTTATGGTATGTCTGAAAGATTCTGTTTGTGGCTCTCATGTTTCCTCAGAGAGCGTTCTTTACGAGTGGCGGTCGACGGATTTCTTTCTAACACCCTCAGTATCAACGCCGGTGTGCCCCAGGGCTCCATACTGTCTCCTACTCTCTTTTTCATTTACATTAACGATCTGCTGGAAAAGACCGGGAATCCACTCTATAGCTTTGCCGATGACAGTACGCTTGTCTCTTCATTCACCTTGAACGCTCGGACATCGGCTGCTCAGGCGAATATCCGCAGACAGCAGGAGGTCGTTCAACTTAACAAAGACCTGGAAGAAATTCTATCTTGGGGTGACAGTAACCAAGTGGAACTTAACGCTACAAAAACCCAAGCGGCAGTTTTTTCTAAAAAAGTTAACGTTGCTGAACCCGACATAGTTATGTCGGGGCACTCCATTCCCCTAGCATCGTCGCTCAATTTGTTATTTGTTGTTAGTTTGGGAGAAAATATGTCTTGGCATGAACATGTTGCAGGCATAGCAAGGAAAGCTTCTCAAAAGTTGGGAATATTATTTAGAACCAGAAAGCTTTACACCCCACAGCAACTGTTAATTCTTTACAAAGCCCAAATTCGACCAACTATGGAATACTGCTCCCACGTTTGGGGCTCCGCTCCCAAACATACACTGCATTTGTTGGATTCTGTTCAGAGAAGAGCGGTCCGTCTAATTGGGGACCCGGAATTGACCGGCGGCCTTGATTCGCTGGAATATCGAAGAACGGTTGGCGACTTGAGTCTGTTCTACAAGTATTTTCATGGAAAGTGTTCGAAGGATGTAGCCCGCTTAATTCCTCCCAAAGCGGTGCATGTTAGAAATACACGTCGCGCTGGTGCTTCGCATCCGTATGAGGTTCAGCTTGTTACTCCGCGTACAGCGCTTTTCAAGCAATCTTTTATATGGAGAACGTCATCCCTTTGGAATAATTTGCCCAGCGCTGTGTTTCCCACCGAGTACAATCTACAGCGATTCAGTAACAACGTGAATCGCTTTTTCCGCACTCGTGCCGCTCCTGGAGCGCTTTAGGGACTTCCCTGCAGCACGTGTGCTAGACCAATAAAAAAAAAAAAAAAAAAAAAAAACTTCTTTTCAGTTTAATATTTTAAAAGACAATATGCTATTTTCTAAACAAATATTTTTTATTTAATTTATCTTAACGTGTTTTTAGTTATTTATCGTATTTGGCATTTAATTTACAAAGAACACACACACACAAGAACCCACGAAAATATTGAGGCAGAAGATACACCTAGCGCTACATTTTCTTCTTTCGGAAAGCATGTTTTCTTCCTACGTAACATAGTATATATTGAAAACTACTATATAGGCCAGAGGTGTCAAACTCAATTTTGCAGAGGGCCATATATTAAATTTAGAATGTGTAGGCGGGCCAGATTCAAATAAAAAAAATGTATTGAATTATAACATTTTATTTATTTAATTATATAGTATATAATATACGGTTGTTAAAAATTATATCAAAGTTATAAAAGAGCGATCGCGGGCCTTATTGATACGTCCCGGGGGCCGGATGCGGCCCGCGGGCCGTATCTTTGACATCCCTGTATAGGCTATATTTGGCAGAATGTCTCTATACGAATACCGAACCAGGTAAAAATAATGTTCCAAATAAAATATTCCCTGATGCTAGATATCTAATTGCTATATGAAATACCCTTTGTACAAATAAATGGAAAATACCAAAACAATACAATATCTAAAAATTCATCGAGCAGAAAATTGAATTTACCCGAAAACAGAAATCTAACAATTCAATTACAAAAATATTTTTGACGGGATATTGCATATATTCCGTCAATAGTAAACGGTTTGTTGTTTAAAACTCAACTATTATATTGTTTATGGTGTGTATAATTGCATATTTCAAAATATCTATTAGGTTATTGGTGGAAACGTGATTGGTAATCGCATATAGTTTATAAATGTGTAAGTAACAACTATTTTGTGGTATTTCGTCCACAAGTTTTATTGTTTTAAATGAAAAGCAACGATTTGGTAAAAACAATTTGATTGTATAGAGTGTTTCATAAATTCATTTATTTGACTTATTACGCTAATATGATAGCCGGAAAGAGTAATGTGGGGATACAGAGCGTACTCATGGTCTCTGGAGATTTAGTATTTGATCAGAGCGAAAATTTCTTGTGTAATTTCTTGCTGAAGCCCCAAATGTTCAATTGATTAAAAAACTGTACGCTAGTTATAAAATAAGGACCTTTATCATATAACTTGTTGCTTTACCATAAATATTAATAAATTCAAGCTTTTTATGGGGCACCTTCTTGCTTGAAGTGCTATATATCTAATACGGACGTAGGCGACCCTCTCATCTTTGCCTGTAATTTGTGCCTTTTTAAGAGTTCCACAGACAAAGGATAAACACAGTTCAATGCCGGTTACGAATTACCAAAGCAAGAGAGCTTTACTAGGCATGATACTACGAGTTGTCAGCGATTGCCTTCCTAAGAGAGATGATCGTCACGTCGTAAATTTTTTTTTTTAATTTATTATTTTCCGAGCCGAGATTCGAACTCGGGTCTCCGGCGTAGAAAGCAGACACCTTACCCACTACGCTATGGCCGCCTCTATGGGACACCTTAAACTAAATAAATTTTCATTAACTTCCAATGCTTTTTTTGGCGTCTTGTTTGAGGAGGGGGACTACATTTCCATTATTTTCTCCCTAATAAGACCAACAACTTAATATTTTTGCTTAGTTTGGTCTATATAATTTAGAATAATAATCTTATTGTGACCTCTATGGTTAATGACTGGCGAGTACTCTTAAAGTTTAAGAAATAAATCTTAGCTAAAATAGTTTGGCAAGTTTGTAAACAAAACATTCTAAACTAAAATAGTATCTAAACTCTAAAATATTTGAGATAGCTTCATACTGTTCAGCTTTTAAGAATACATCACCAATTCAAAATATCTAAGTTACACAATCATTAAAATCATCAGAAAGAGCGGTTTATTTGAAATAGTGGTATTTATGAATATATTGAACAATAAAGGTAGAAGGACTGAACCATGTAGTAGTTCAGAAGTAGCACTGATATTGACAGTTTTAAAATCCACAGTATCTCACCGTCAGTTGCCTACCAATGAAGCAAGATTTCAATAATCTTAACAAATTACTATTAACACCACTACCCCACCTTAAAAGATTTTTTAGCGAGTAATCTAGGTGAAAAACATCAAATGCTTGACCTCCACTATCCAAACTCTACAAGATGAACGAAATAAAAGCAAAATAGTGAAGGTTAAACAATCTGGAAAGAATATATATATATATATATATATATATATATATATATATATATATATATATATATATATATATATACTTTTTTTGTTTTTTTCTTCTTAGGAATGTAGTTCTTGATTTATTTAGCCAAAAATTGTTTTTGGTAAAATTATATTTTCTGTCAAAATAAAGGAATATTAATGGACGGTAAACGATAATAACATATGGCACTGAAACGTGGGCTTTAAATAGAAGTATAATAAATAAACTCCAGGTAACCCAAAAAAACAATGGAGAGAAGAATGATAAATATTAGACTCCAAGATCGTATTCCCAACATCGAGATAAAAAGATCAAAAGTGACAGATATAATACAACGAATATGTATATTAAGGTGGAATTGAGTGGGGCATGTCGGAAGGATGAATGATAACAGATGGATACGCCATATAGTTGAATGGAAGCCTAGAGAACACAGAAGATGCAGAGGTAGACCACAGACCAGATGGACGGACGACATAAAAAGATTAGCGGGACACCATTGGATGCAAAAAGCAAACAACAAAGCTCATTGGAGACAATTTGGGGAGGCTTACATCCGACTATGGACGAAATAAGCTAATGATGATGATGATGATGATATATTGCCTTCGTCCGAATAAAGATGTCCATCTAAGCTTAAATGAATTCTCAAATAGTTAATATAGTAACAAATTATAAATATTTTTTCTTAACTTTACCAAAATTTTAGAGAAACACCAATTTAGATTGGAAGATTACATTTTCATGACAAACACCTGAAACAGCTCGTGTGTTAAACACAGATGTTGACATTCTGTATTTGTAGGAACGAATAAGCGAAAGTTTATTGGTTTTTTTATTTATTGGGGGGTTTAATCATAAAGCTTTTGAGAATCCGAATGTAATGTAATAAAGAGCTGTTTTATTTTATTACTGAGTTGTTTAGTGTCTATTTTTGCATTAATTGTGTTTTTGATTCTCGTTCTTTTATTGTTTTCGGTTTTTAGATTTTTGATTTTTGTAAAATCAAGAGTATTGTTTTTCTTCGCAATGGAGTTTCAACGTTATTTGATTTTCATTATCGTACTTGTGACAATTTATTCTATTCTTTAGAAGTTGACTGATCTGTCCAATATATATCCTACTACAGTTTTACATGAGATCTCAGAACTAACATATGTTGGGATGTAAGGTAGTGACATATAATTGGTTCTTTTGATTATGATTATGTATTCGGTTACTGCTGTAATATCAGTGAGTTTGTTTTTTGAGAACGTCATTTATAAAATTACGTGGATATTTGTTTCATTTTGAGGCTCTTTTAATTTTGTCAGTTGCTCCTTTGTGAAATTCTGGGTCAGAGAGTATTATGCTACGACAGTTTTTTTTTTTGGATAATCAATAGAATTAAAACATAAAAATAACTAGATGACCAGTGCTCCAGTTTTACTAAATTTCAATATATATATATATATATATATATATATATATATATATATATATATATATATATATATATATAAAGGGTGATTCTTTTAGAGGTACTTTTTGTGATGGTGATTTAATTGCAGATTACGCATGCGTCGTGTCAACTGAAGTGGCATTCCTGTTCAGTAGTGTTTGACAATTCATAATGGAAAGACTTAGCCCGGCACAGCGTCTATAAATTGTTCAACTTTATTACGGAAATGGGCGTTCTACGAGGAATGTGTATCGGGCGCTTAGAGCAACTTATGGTCCACATAATCGGCCTACCGAACGCACAATTCGCTCTACCATCAATAAGTTTGAGACCCAATTTTCATTATTGGATAATGCTCGACCGAATAGACCACATCCAGCACGTAGTGAAGAAAATATAGGGGCGGTAGCGGAGAGTGTACGCGTGAAGTGTCGATTCGTCGTCGTTCTCAACAGCTTGGCCTGTCATATTCAACAACTTGGCGTATTTTACGTAAGGATCTTTCTTTAAAAACGTACAAAATTCAACTAGTGCAACAACTGAAGCCGACCGACCTTCCGAATCGTTTCCGTTTTAGTCGTTGGGCTCTTGACAAGCTTGCAGAAGATCCACTGTTTTCGAGAAAAATTTTGTTCACCGATGAGGCCCATTTTTGGCTTAATGGGTTCGTGAATAAACAAAATGTCCGTATTTGGGGTGATGAACAATCTGAAGAGGTTCAAGAGCTGCCATTAAATTCAGAAAAAACAACTGTTTGGTGTGGTTTATGGGCCGGTGGAATAATCGGTCCATATTTCTTCAAAACAGAGGCAGGCCGGAATGTTACTCTGAATGGTGACCGTTATCGCGCCATGATAACAGACTATTTGATGCCAGAAATTGAAGCCCGTGGTCTCGACGAAATTTGGTTCCAACAAGATGGCGTCACTTGCCATACAGCCCGTGAAACCATGGCTTTACTACGAGAGCAATTCGCCGAACAGATCATTTCACGCTTTGGACCAGTGAATTGGCCGGCTAGATCATGTGACATCACACCTCTTGACTTTTTCCTTTGGGGCTATGTAAAGTCCAAGGTCTACATGGATAAGCCAGCTACAATTGAGGCATCGGAGGCCAATATTACTCGAGTCATTGGTCAAATACCACTCGAAATACTCACACGCGTCATTGAAAATTGGAACTTCAGAATGGATGTTGTTAACCGTAGTCGCGGACAACATTTGAAAGAAATTATCTTTAAGAAATAATTGTAAAGAATGGTTCTTTTATATGATAATAAAGATTATAAAATAAAATTGTAGGATTTTCTACAGCTGACGCTGTCTTCCTTCTCTCAGCCTTTGATTCCATCCGTTTCTATCTTCCCAGTCTACATCTGTTAGACCCCTGTCCTCTATAGCCTCGTCCACATCGTCTCTCCACGATCGTCTGGGTCTTCCTCTTTTTCTTCTCCCTATAGGGCTCCACTCCGTTATTTTCTTTATCCACCTATTATCTTCGCTTCGTCTTATGTGCCCATACCATTTTAATCGTTTTTCTTCAATGGTGTTTATTGCGTTCTCTTTGATGTTCATTCTGCTTCTTATTTCTTCATTTGTTATTCTCTCCATACGTGTCACTCTACAACATCTTCTCCAATACTCCATCTCTACCGCGTTAATTTTAGATTTATTTCTTTTGTTGAACGTCCTTGTTTCTGACCCGTATGTCATTATGCTTTGTATTATTGATTTGTATATGCGTGTTTTGTTTCTCTTTGTAATGTGCTTGTCCCACAGGATCGAATTTAATTGTCTTATGCATGTCCGCGTTTGTCCTAATCTAGCTTTAATCTCCTCTTCTGATGTTGCGTTTTTTGAAATTGGTTCCTAAATATTTAAATTTATAGGTTCCTTTGATTATTGTTTCGTTATCTACTTCTAGATTCTCCACGTTTCCCTCCTTTGTTGTTAGATATTCCGTTTTATCAAAGTTTATCATCTTGCGCTATGATTACTTGGTCGTCTGCGAAACTTAGAGTATATAAGTAATCTTCTCGTACTGGGACTCTCATTCCACTACATTTTTGCTTCCATTTTTTTAATGTTTGTTCGAGGTATATTTTGAATAGTGTTGGGGATGTAGAGCATCCTTGTAATAGGCCTTTTGATGTTTGGAGTCTCTTCATTACTTTATGTCCTATTTTTATGTTCACTGTGTTGTTTTCGTAGAGAGCTTTTACTGCGTATATCAGTTTCTTTGTCAATGCCTATTTCTTTCATTGCGTTCCATAATCTTTGTCTTGGTACTGAGTCATAGGCCTTTCTTATGTCTATGAAGGCTAGATAACTTCTCTATTCTTTGCCATTTTTTTTTCCATTGTTTGTTTTATAGTGTATATGTGGTCTATACATGATTTTCCGGCCGTAAAGCCTGCTTGGTCTTCTCCAATTTTTCCTTTTATATTTTCCTCCATGATATTTTTAATAATTTTTCCATACAAACGTCCTATACTCGATATTATGCTTAGGCCTCTATAGTTTGTGCATTTTCTGCGGTCTCCCTTTTTAAATATAGATACTATATAAGCTTTTGACCATTCCTCTGGGTATTTTTTCTCCATTTATCGCTCTGTGGAACATGTTTTCTCAGCATTCGATGTAATTTATTAGACCCGTACTTAGTCATTTCATTTTTCCACACCCCCAGGCTCTGCAGATTTATTATTTTTGAGTATTTTTATTGTCTTCTTTACTTCTTCATAGCTTAGTTCTATCTCTTTTATTTCCTTATTCTGTTCTTCTTTAGGGTTCTCTTCTTGGAATTCTTGTCTGTCTTCTGTTATCAGCTTCTTATAATATTCTTCCCACTCGCTTTCTGGGATGTACTCTATCTATCTATCTAAATTTTCAAAATACTATCGATAAATTTAGATTCTATTTGGTTTGTTACGACCACAATGTTTTTACTGTGTAACGGATATCCTTTTTTCTGTCTAAATATTTATACTATTTCTAATCTTTACCTTGAGTATTTTTTAATATGCAGTATTATTGAAATTTGAAAAACACAGTTCACATAATTCGATTTGATGAAAGAGTTAAAATACACACCAAAATTTCTCCAGATGATAAAATAAATATGAGATTTTATTCACCAAAATCCCCTCGGCTGTTGATTTTAACAAAATAAGGTAAATATTTAAGCATCTGTATTTTACCGAAACCCGGAATAGAGCATGAACAAGCCGAGAATTCAAATGCGCAAAAACTTTAACCATCCCTAAGCAAAATTGTATTGTACAAATTTGTCTAAAAAAAAACCAGTATTATAAAGCTAACTCAAATATTTTGGAGTTTAGATAATATTTAAATTAATCATTTTATGATGTTATTTACAAAGTTGACCATTTTTTTGTGTTATAGATAATTTCTTAAACTTTAAAAACATACAAAACGTAATCAACGTCAACTGGAATTATTATTATTATATATCTGCTAGCTTTTATTTAAAATCAAACTAGTTTTGGTAATTTCGGTGATAATCACTTTTATTAACACTCTACAATCCAACATCTAACAAAGTTGGCTGTCTCTCTGGCTCTAGACGAAACTAATGCGAACCAAAATATCGGTTACATAAATATCATTCTAAATAATATATGACCATATATCAATAATTTAACATAAACTTTTGGTTTTGTCATTTGATATAAAAAAAAAAACAGTGACTTAACTATAATTTAATCTACGTAATGTAAACAATGATAACATTGTTATGATTAGCGAGACAGCAGAGGAACTTTGAATCATGTTGCAAGAAACGCCATGAGTCTTCTTTAAAGGCCGTACTAGTCACCGAGTCATAGATGTGACTGTTGCCAACCAATTGCTGAAAAACGTGTCTCCGTACATATATTTAGGGCACAAGATCCAATTGGGAAAAGAGAACCAAGATAGGGAAATCTCCAGACGAACAAGTCTTGGATGGGCAGCATTTGGTAAACTGGGACATATAACGAAGTCACCAGTTATTCCAATAAATCTTAAAAGGAAAGTCTTTAATAGTTGTATAATGGCTGTTCTCACTTATCGTCTAAAAACTACAGCACTAAGTCGCAAGTCGGCCAACAAGTTCCAAATCACTCAAAGAGCAATGGAAAAAGGAAAAAAGCCATTCTTTGAATAAGCCTTCGAGATCGAATCAGAAACTAAGATATCCAAGAAAGAACAAAAATTGGAAGAAAAAAAATAGCACGGCTAAAGTGGCAAAGGGCGGGCCACATTGTGAGACAAGATCCGAATAGATGGACTAATAAATTGTTAACATGGAGACCAAGGGAGACCAAGAGAATATGGGAAGACCACAAAAGAGATGGCGAGACGACATCCAGAAGATTACAGGAATGAACTGGACACAAGTTACAATGGATAGAAGGACATGGAAGGTTTTGGAAGAGGCCTATATTTACGAGTGGGTGAACGCAAGCTGAAAAAAAAGAAGAAGAAGAATGTAATCATACTAGCCTGCGTGAAAGCAATTATGAATCCACTTCTGTTTTATCTTTTCGGCCTCTCCTGCAAATTTCTTGTTTTCTACCAGGCAGGAAATGGGGTTTTTCCATACAGTAAATGCTGAGAGCTAACATATATATATATATATATATATATATATATATATATATATATATATATATATATATATATATATATATATATATTATATATATATATATATATATATATATATATATATATATATTATATATATATATATATATATATATATTGCTTTATCTTGCACAATAAGATGCGAAATTTTCTTTTGTTTTACGAGGCTCCTGCAAGAGAGAATATTGCCCTGTCTTATTATTTTCCTGCTTGCTATTTAGAGAACTTTTAAATAAAGTATCATATATGTATCAACTACATATGTTGTTAACTAATTTGTATTTCCACGTCTGTCTTACGAGTTATGGAAATTATTCTAATAATTCAAATATGATAGGCGTATGTACTTAGTTAATTTTAATTGTATTATGTCAGAAAATAGATGCTTTGTTACAGTAAGGGTAACAATGCGTTTTGACGGCTGATGAAGAAAGGAATTTCAAACCAAAAGTAACGATTAAATTGTTCATTAAATTTTGTTTGTTCATTGAAAATTTTGTAATTTTTCAAAGAACATAGAATCATGACTACTTATCCCGAGCCCAAGTCTACCAGTAGTTTAAGCAATGTTAAAGTGTTAGTGCTGAGCTTGAAGACAACAAATATCTTGAATAAATATTTAAAAATATCTTGAAAAATCGAATATTATTAGTGGCCATCAATATGGTTTTCATAAGCAAAGATCAACAGGAGATCTTCTAACTTATGTAAGACATATTTAGAACAACGGAATTGAACGCTTTGGAAAATCTCGAGCCATTGCATTTGATATATCCGAGATATTCGACCTTTTTTGGCATGATGGACTGTGGGCTTAGCTACGCTCTTATGGTAACTCAGAAAAGTGCCTTCTTTACGAGTGGCAGTCGACCGATTTCTTTCTAACACCTTCACTATGAACGCCAGGTACTCCAAAGTACTGTCTCCTACTCTCCTATTTACATTAACGAACTTCCGGAAAGGATCCGGAATCTAATCTTCATTCACTTTCAATGCTTGAACATAAGCTACTCACAGACAGCAGGAAGTCGTTCAATTTAACAAAGAACTGAAAAAAAATTCTATCTTGGGGTAGGGTAACTAAGTAGAATTTAACGCTACAAAAACCCAGACGGAAATTTTTCTAAAAAAGTTAACGTAGCTGAGCCCCACATAATTATGTCGGGGCACTCCATTCGTCTAACATCGTCACTCAATTTGCTGGGCGTTAACTTGGAAGCAAATATGTCTTGACATGAACATGTCACATGCACAGCAAAGCTTCTCCAAAGCTGGAAATCTTTATTTCGAAGTAGATAACGTTACGCTCCACAACTGTTAATTTTGTATAAAGCTCAAATTCAACCAACGATGGAATACTGCTCCTGCTCCCAAACATACACTGCATTTGTTCGATTCTAATCAGTAGAGAGCTGTTCGCCTGATTGGAGACCCAGAAGTCAACAGCAACCTTGACCCCTTGGAATCTCGAAGAACGGTTGGCGATTTACGTCTATTCTACAAGTATTTTCATGGAAAGTGTCGTGCCCAGTTAATTCCTTCCAGAGCGGTGCATGCTAGGAATACACGTACGGAATATTTGTAAGATCACTTCGGTGTCTGTTTGGTCTGTCTGTTTTGTCCGTCTGTCTGTCTGTCGCACCCGATTTTCTCCGAAACTATTTGGACATAGAAAGTTGGAATTGGGCACTAATATTGGAATTCATGGCCTCATCAAATAGTTTTAATAGTTAAATTTTGACTTAAGGGCTTAGTTTTGGGGGGTGAAATCGGAAGTAAAAAAATTTTTTTTACCCAGTCATCCAGTGGGGTGTCAAATGAAAGCTTGTAAAAACACGAGTTCAAAAATATATATAATGCAACACTTGCGCACACTTTTCTTTGGGTTATTTTTAAAAAATTGCGAAAAATCGCTGTTCCGTCCCTTATCTCGAAAACTACTGATCAAAGAATTTTGAAAAAAAAATCTGGAATATTCCCCACAGGGTGTAAATTGAACGAAAATTATCACGAGTGTATTACCTGTAGTAATTTATCTGTTATTTAAAAAAAAAAAAATCAAGGTCATTAGTAAAGATCGGAAAAAACCTTTGTCGAAAACTCATTTGGGGTGTGTTTTATGAAGTCATTGATCATTTTATACCTCCGTAACAAAATTTTTTATTTTAAAAGCAATCAACGTACGGAACACTCATTGCGTAAGTCCGACTTGTACTTGGCCAGTTTATTTATAGAGAACATCATCCCTAATTTTTTTGCAACATAAAAGAAGAGCTATTATATCCCTAAGTGTCAATAAACACGTCTAACTCGAATAAATCCATGTTTGCTTTTGACTTACTTACTAAATTAAGGTCATTACCCGAATTGATAATAATTTATTGTTTTAAAATTGCACTCAGGTTTATCGGGAGGAGGAAGCAAAGACTATAATTTGAAAGGAGAAGTAATTAAGGTTTGTAGGGAGGCGGAGGAGGAACGGAAGAAATTCCCACAAATAACCCACTGATATGATTCGTTGAGTTTGAGCAACTTTATGTGTTGAATCACCCGCCGTATTTACGTGATTATGTACACTTCCTCCTATTCCCTCAAATGCAGTTACCGCTAAGAAGAAAGTGTTACGTAACTATTAAAAAAAATTAAGCTCTGATAATCACGACGTATTTGAATAACACATTTGGCCCATGTTTTATGTTCTATTAAAAATACGGTTCCTTTTTGGCAAAAAGGTGTAAGTGTAAATTTAATTTCAACTGAATCACTACCAAATACAAGTAAAATATCATGCACTATTACTGAAAAAGTAATTGTCTCAAATACACCAGCGTAGCCCATCATATAAAACTCATTTTATCTAACATAGATGTCTGTTGTGTGTCCCATAACGCAGCGTTCAAACAATGGAACTAGAACGAACCATTGCTGATAAAATCTAATTACTGAATACGGTGTATGTGAAAAAGCACATTTAGGTGTGCATTTTTATTTTTTGCAACAGTTTTTAATGGACAAAATTAGATTGTAGGTAAATTTTTTATTCGTTCCCGTACAACAAAAGTGGCACATTGAATTTACCGAGGGCATTTTTTCCGACACGGCATTCAATGGACCAGACTAAAAGCAATTTGAAATTATTATCTATTAGGAAATAGCTTAAGTGCTAAATTCTTCCTATTTTTCTACGTTGGAACGAAACTAAAAAAAAAAAAAAATAAATTAAAAGTGCTGTTTTTTTTTTACTTTGCTTACTAATGGGGAGTAATTTATTCGAAAAAAAAATTACCCTCTAAGACTTTTCTGTAACGTTACGTCTCAGTATCCTTAGAACACGTAAAACATGATTTTTCGTTTTCGCCGGTCTGTCTTGTTTGTCAGTGTGTTGGTACGATAACTCTCGAACTAAATGAGACATCAATTTAAACTGTAGGTCATATACAACATTTGAGGAATATCACAGATTGCCAATTCTACGGTATATACCAGGTGTACAAGTATGATATGCGGATTTTTTTTTCTAACATAAAACAAGTAAAATTCGGAAGAATGTTAAAAAGTGCTTTATT
The DNA here is from genome assembly GCA_019049505.1 of Pachyrhynchus sulphureomaculatus. NCBI lineage: Eukaryota > Metazoa > Arthropoda > Insecta > Coleoptera > Curculionidae > Pachyrhynchus > Pachyrhynchus sulphureomaculatus. The sequence goes on from JAHKBH010001740.1 coordinate 15,035, forward strand.
CAAAGTATTCTCCATCCCTTGTTATACATTTTTCCCATCTTTCGGGCAATTTGTAAATACCACGCCAGTAAAAATCATCCCCTTTTGCTGCGAACCATTCATCGAGCCATTTTTTCACATCTTCGTACGAACCAAAGCACTGCTCAGCAAGTGCGTGACCCATCGATGCAAGCAAGTGGTAATCGGAAGGAGCCAAGTCTGGTAAGCCGCTTTGGGTTGAACTTCCTAGCTGAGTGCTTCCAACGTGTCGCTAACTGATTTCGCCGTATGTGATGGAGCATTGTCATGAAGAAAAATGACTTTATGTTGCTCCTTTCGGTATTCTGGCCTTTTTTCAAGCAGCGAACGGTTCAAATCGGTCAATTATTGTTGGTAACATTTGGTATTAACTGCTTCCCCGCGTTTTAACAACTCATAATAGACCACGCCCATCTGGTCCCAGCAAACACTGAGCATCGTCTTTCTGCCAAAGCGATTCTGCCTTGGGGTCGATGTGGATGGTGCGCCTAGGCCTACCCATGATTTTTTGCGCTTGGGATTCTCAAAATAAATCCGCTTTTTATCCCCTGTAACTATACGATGCAAAAACTACTTCCTTTTGTACCGAGCGAGCAAAATGTCACACGTGTTTTTGTGTTTTTCCATTTGCCTGTAGTTCAACTCATGTGGTACCCATCTACCGGTCTTCTGAATCTTTCCCATCTCTCGTAGCCGATTGGAAACAGCTTATTGACTAACGCCCAATTGCTCGGCGAGTTGTTTTTGTGTTTGCGAATCATCTTCGTTCAACAATGCTTGCAATTCCACATCTTCGTATTTTTTTGACGGTTTTCCACGTTCCTTGTCTGCAACATCGAAGTCACCAGTTTTGAAACGCCGAAACCATCGTTCAGACGTATCTTGCGATGGAGCATGTTCACCATAAGCTTCTCAAAGTAATCAGTATGATTCAACAGCAATTTTCTTCAAATGAAAACAAGAAATTAATGCTGTCCGCGAATGCTCTTTGTTCGGTATAAATTTCGACATATTGAACACAACACAATACTATGCACACACTTTTCAATTTATCACTCGTACGAGACGGACACTTGTTGATACAACAAAATCTTTATAGCACAAACTGCATTGGTGCACCATCTGTTGTCTGAAATCCGCAGTTCATACTTGTACACCTGCTAAAACAATAACATGATCCTCTATGTGCCTTAGGGGATATACCTAGTCTGCTGGGTCAAAAAATCCCATTTTGGGATATTTACATTTTCTTTTAGCATGATATCTTAAGGCTATTTTCGGTAAGTTTCAAAAGAATTTGTTAGGATTTGACGTTATAGCAGTTTTAAAAGAAGTGTCATTGAGTTTTCGAAGTAGGTAACTGGATTTTAATATATTTTAAACTCTTTCACATACATACATACATAGAAATTTTTCAGTTGTCCTTTTTAGAACTGATAAGGTATTCACATTTGATATCCTACGATTCTATATTGGAAACTGAGAGTTTCTTCAGTATCTTTGTATAGTTCGCTCGTAGCAACTCACTCGTAGCAATTCAGTCTTAGCAATTAAAGTTACATAAAATGACAGCTATGAGAGTTCATCGTGGTTGAAATGCACATGACTACGCAGCTAAAGTGGACGAAGAACAAGTTGACCTGGCCTAGCGACAATTGCTACAAAGTACAAAAGAAGCTAGAATACGTCATAGATAAGAACACATCAGTATTCTAGGAGCTTAAATTGCTGATAAAGATTCAGCATATGGCCCTGAAGTCGATAATTCATTTACAGGTAAGAAATTATTTTTGTATTACTATTTTTAACCTGATTTTTCAAACCTAGAACTTTAAACGCGTTTTTCTTGAAACTACTTTTTTCTTCGAGAATCGCTGAACGGATGTTTATGAAATTTGGTACATATTTTCTCTATTAGTATTGCATCCCTCCTTCATTATTTCTCTTCCTTCCTTTTTAAACCTGACATTAGATCAAACCTTAATTTAAACAACATTCACACCTCCTCCTCATCCATTCCCTTTACATTGAAACATAAAATAAAAAAAACATTTCTAAATACATACAACCTAATTATTAATCTTCCTAATCACTCTTCATTGAATTTTCTTCCTGCGATTACCGACCTCTGAATATAGACTGCCAAGTTCCCCTCACCATAGTTCATATTTTTAATCGCACTAACTTATCTTTTCTAATACAAAAATACGATTTAAAGACACCAATCAACTATCTTCTGAAATCTAATCCTTTAATCATAGAAAACGTAAAGAAAATCTTTAATGAATCAAACTACTTGAATTTAAGTATTTCATTACGGAGCTAAATGATCTTAGATATCGATGCGCCCTACCTCAAACTTCTCTCCCTCTCTCCCTCTCTCTTTCTCTCCTTCTCTCTCTCTCTCTCTACGTATTGCTTGTCTTTGAACAAAGGATTTTTTTAATTAGCAAAATTTTTTTGTTAAAATCCTTAGTTCCGCACTCGTGCCGCTCCTGGAGCGTTTTAGGGACTTCCCTGCAGCACGTGTGCTAAAGCAATAAAAAAAAAAAAAAATAATAATTTCTTTGCAAATTTTGATTTCAGATGATCCAACTCCCAGTTATAGTGCACACCGCAATGCTCCTTAAAAAAAATCGGATCGTAGCGGAACGGGTGTAGCGCTGCCATTTTAGTTTTTAATTAAATTATTAATAATTAAAATAAAAAACAAATTCTGTTTTAGGTTATGTATTATTATATAAAATAATAACCTGATTTATATAATGAATAGTTTCGCTAAAAAAAATTCTTAAAAAAAACGCATTTTTTTGTTCTTCAACTAGGTACATCCCCTTAAACTTTCATAACATCTCATCTGGCAAAAATAAGATTCCCCTTGAAAATCCAGGGTCTATAGTATCGGATGCAGGTGAAATAAAACCCATACAACAAAGCGGTAGTACATCTTCGTAACATTTGAACAAAAAAAAATTTTTTTACCAATTCATCGTTGTTAAAACACGAGTTCAAAAATATATATAATGTAATACTTGTACACACTTTTCTTTGTATTATTTTTAAAAAATTACGGAAAATTGCTGTTCCCCCTTATCTTCAAAAGTACTGTTGAAAAATTTTTTTAAAAAATTCTGGAATATTCTCCACAGGACTTTTAATAATCTATCTGGTATATAAAAAAAACTGTATATAAAAAGATCGGAAAAACTTTGTTGAAAACTCATTTGGGGTGTGTTTTTTGAAGACATTGGTAATTTTATACCTTCGTAAAAAAAGTTTTATTTTCAAAGCAATCAAAGTACGGAGCACTAATTGCGCAAGTCCCACTTGCACTTGGCCGGCTTTTTCTTTTTTGTTTTAAAATTGCCGTGATTTCTATTTCTAACTAACTGATATAAATAAGACTCACATAATTCTTTATTTTGAGACCTTGTTTGCACAGATAGTTTAAATTTTGAGTAGTCCGCTAGATTAATAACGACACTATTTTCTTCACCACTATTTTTAAACTTTTTCAATGTCTTTATTCTGCAAGATAGTCATACCAGGTGTACAAGTATGAAATACGGATTTTTTTCTAAAAAAACATGTTAAATTCGGAAGAATGATAAAAAGTGCTTTATTCAAAGTATGCTCCATCGCTTGTTATACATTTTTCTCATCTTTCGGGCAATTTGTAAATACCACGCCAGTAAAAATCTTCCCCATTTGCTGCGAACCATTCATCGAGCCATTTTTTCACATCTTAGTACGAAACCAAAGCGCTGCTCAGCAAGTGCGTGACCCATCGATGCAAACAAGTGGTAATCGGAAGGACCCAAGTTTGGTGAGTAAGCCGCATGGGGTAGAACTTCCCAGCTGAGTGCTTCCAACGTGTCGCGAACTGGTTTTGCCGTATGTGATGGAGCATTGTCATGAAGAAAAATGACTTTGTGTTGCCTCTTTCGGTATTCTGGCCTTTTTTCAAGCAGCGAACGGTTCAAATCGATCAATTGTTGTTGATAACGTTTAGTATTGACTGTTTCCCCAGGTTTTAACAGCTTATAATAGACCACGCCCCTCTGGTCCCACCAAACACAGAGCAACGTCTTTCTGCCAAAGCGATTCGGTCTTGCGGTCGATGTGGATGGTGCGCCTGGGTCTACCCATGATTTTTTCCGCTTGAGATTCTCAAAATAAATCCACTTTTCATCCCCTGTAACTATACGATGCAAAAACGACTTCCTTTTGTACCGAGCGAGCAAAATGTCACACGTGTTTTTGCGCTTTTTCCATTTGTCTGTCGTTCAACTCATGTAGTACCCATCTACCGGTCTTCTGAAACTTTCCCCTCTCTCGTAGCCGATTGGAAACAGCTTGTTGACTAACGCCCAATTGCTCGGCGAGTTGTTTTTGTGTTTGCGAATCATCTTCGTCCAACAATGCTTGCAATACCACATCTTCGTATTTTTTGGGCTGTTTTCCACGTTCCTTGTCTGCAAAATCGAAGTCACCACTTTTGAAACGCTGAAACCATCGTTTACATGTATCTTGCGATGGAGCATGTTCACCATAAACTTCTCGAAAATAATCGGAATGATTCAACAGCAGTTTTCTTCAAATGAAAACAAAAAAAAATAATGCTGTCCGCGAATGCTCTTTGTTCGGTATAAATTTCGACATATTGAACACAACAACACAACACTGTGCACACACTTTTCCAATTTATCACTCGTGCGCGTATGACACTTGTTGATGACACAACAAAATTTCGCAGTGTCAAATGTTTATAGCACAAACTGCATTGGTGCACCATCTGTTGTTTGAAATCCGCATTTCATACTTCTACACCTGGTATAACACCAGGAAGCGGGTCGGTAATTTTTGTGTGTTTTTAACATCTAAAAACACAACATTTATATGCAACATATAATGCATAAACGACTAGGATTTTCGTCATGGGTTCCCTAAGAATATAATATTTTTGGTCTCTTTTGGTGCATTTTTGTGACGTTAAAAATATCAACATTGATAAATTAGTTTCTTTATACAAATAGATTACAGTATTTACAGAATAATGTTAAGTGACATTAAAATTTAACAAGGTCAAAGTAAACATTATAATAATATAGGGACATATAACTATTCGCAAATATTTGTTTACATTTAAAGAAAGGTTTCCCTGTTCTAAAATCGTTATTATTGTTTATGATGCACGTATATATAATAATCTGTTATATTTTGTTTGTTTTTTTTTATTTTTTTGTTAAGTTATATAAAAAAAGTTTGTTTTATAAAAAAAATTGATTAAGTTTATAAATAAATAACCGGTCAACTGTAAGTTGAACTTGCGCAATTAGTGTTCCGTACGTTGATTGCTTTTAAAATAAAAAATTTTCTTACGGAGGTACAAATGATCAGTGACTTCACAAAACACACTCCAAATGAGTTTTCATCAAATTTTGTTTCCAATCTTTAATGAAAACTGATGACCTAGAAATTTTTGTTTTTTTATATACCAGATAAATTATTAACGGTAATGCTCTCTTGATAATTTTCGTTCAATTTACACCCCGTGGAGAATATTCCAGAATTTTTTTAAAATTTTTTGATAAATACTTTTCGAGATAATGTGGGGGGGACAGCGATTTTTCGCGATTTTTTAGAAATAATACAAAGAAAAGTGCGCGCAAGTATTACATTGTATATAAATTTTTTACTCGTGTTTTCACAAGCTTTCATTTGACACCACACTCGATGACCTAATAAAAATTTTTTTTTCACTTCCGATTTCATCCCCCAAAACTAACCCCTTAAGTCAAAATTTAACTTTCAAAACTACACGGCTCTGATGAGGCCATCAATTCCTATATTATTACCCAATTTCAACTTTCTATATCAAATAGTTTCGGAGAAAATCGGGTGTGACAGACAGACACCGAAGTGATCTTATAAGTGTTCCATACGGAACACTAAAAATGGTTGAAAATTAATAAGAGCATTTATGTTTTTATGCTATAAGAGATCAATGAAACATTAAATATACAGTCAAAATAGCTAAAAATCAGTGTCTATTTATCTATAAATCCTAAAAAAATGTGTAATTATTGGCGTTTGCTAAAGAAGTCGAAGGATTTAAAAAAAAAAGTATATTCTATTTGTTTTTTAGCCCGTAGAACACATTTCCGCAAAAAAATGTCTGTCCGTCTGTCACACCCAATTTTCTCCGAAACTATTTGACATAGAAAGTTGAAAATTTGGCACTAATAAAGGAGTTGATGGCCCCATTAGAGCAGTGTAGTTTTGAAACTTAAATTTTGACTTAATAGGTTAGTTATGAGGGATGAAATTAGAAGAGAAAAATAAATTTATTGATCATCGAGTGGGGTATTAAATGAAAGCTTGTAAAAACACGAGTTCAAAAATATATGTGATAACTTGCGCACACTTTTCTTCGTATTATTTTTAAAAATTGCCAAAGGTCGCTGTCCCCCCTTATCTCGAAAAGTACTAATCAAAAAATTTTGAAAAAATTCTGGAATATTCTCCACAAAGTGGAGATTGAACGAAAATTATCACGATGTATTATTATTAAAATTGTCACAACCTTTGATAATTTATCTGGTGTGTAAAAAAAAGTTCATCAGTTTTCAAAAAATATCGGAAACAATTTTTGTTGAAAACTCATTTAGGGTGTGTTTTTCTGAAGTTTAAAAAAATATATTTTCGTGGCAATTACGGCACAGAACACTAATTGCGCAAATCCAACTTGCACTTGATCGGTTTTATTTGTGTTCCGTACTTACAAGAGTGTGTTTGTCCATCTGTCACACCTCTTACTTACAATTATGAATATATAATAATTACTTAAAATGAGTGTTTGTTTATACTAACTTAACCTAAGCTCTTATTCTAGTGGTCCTATACTAACTTAACCTAGGAAAAGTGATTTGTTATACATGATTTTTTTTAATGCTAAGACTTAAAACTAAGACTAAAACTACCTTAGCCTAAGACTTACGCTAACTTAAATTAGGACATAGCATTAACTTAAACTAGGATTCATTATAACTTAATCTAGGCTGACAATCTTCTGTCACGGCGGGCGAGGAGGTCATCATCTTCATGCGAGAGAGGGTCAGACGATCTAGGAAACTGGCGGCTGGCATGTGGCGGGACTCGGAAGGCGTCCCTGATGCGTGAGTTGGGGTGCTGGGACGCCTTCTCTAGAAACTGCTGGACTTTAAGGCCTTGGTCTGCACTGCTTGAAGTTGAGCTCTCCTTGTCTTGAAGAGCAGGCACCAAGTGGGGCAGGCGTAGGTGAGGCCTGCCTTTACTACGGTGTTGTAGATAAGTCCTTGACAGCAACTTACTGGAGCGATTCAAGATAGGCAGAGTTTACCCAGTAGTTGTTTCGCTTTCCTGGTGACTTTATGATATAGAAAGTTGAAAGGGTCTTTCCGTATAAGCCATTGAAAAGTGCCACAGCGTCTGATTTATTACATTTTGCCTTTAATGTATAGCCCTCTGTCTGAAACATCTACACACTTGATTTTAGAGTTCTACACCTAATATTGAGGGAGTTACGGGGGGTGACAACCCATAACGTTAAAATCGAATTTCTTCGAAACTACTTGAGATATCTCAATAAAATTTATACTGTTAGTAGTTAGTAATCAGCTTTATATTATATGTTGTTTTCAGATTTTTTGCTTGATTAGAAATATTGAAATACAAGAAGCATATTTTTTAGGGTTGGTTTATTTACTAACCCCTGAAGTGACACCACCAAAAAATGAATTGTTTTATTTCATTAGTTAGCTCTTACTTATTAAAATTATAGAAGTATCATATTGATAGAGTACAGTAAAAAAAAATATATTTAATGTCGCTTTTGTCGTGGGGCAGGCGCGTCAAGCTTACTTGAGTAGTCAGAAGTCACAAACCAAAATGGATTTTAAGCAATTATTAATTTTCAATTGAAAGTAGTTATTTGAAAAGTAATGTAATGATCGCACGAGACAATATTAATGATGTCAACAAAAAGTGTAGGGGCGAATATTGTCTTTACGACAAATTATGCTGAAAAGCTACACAAAAATGCTCGTAAGTCTAAGAATACTTTCGACTATATTTTGTACAACATTACACGTGAATTAGAGCGGAAAACTTCTAATAATTCTATACTTACATCCATACTCAATTCAAACGAGTTAGAGCCCGCTTGTTAAAACGCAGAACGACCCGCGCTTACAACGTTAACGCGCTAATATGGCACTAAAAATGCAGCGGGACTCCCGCCGCGGGAGTTGCCCGTCCCGCCCGTGCTTGTCTACTCGCGCCATTACGCTGCGGCCGCGTGATCACTTGAACGGTTAAATATGGTTCTATACCATGCCACGCCACTGCTTTCAACGTGAATACCCACTGAAACGTAAGGGATTCTGAAAATATTATAAAGATGAAGGTCCGATTAAGACATAAAAATAGCAAAACTTATCGGTGCTATATTGAGTATAAACCAAATCTGAACACCTATAAGGGCATTGAAAGATACATGTGCGGCTGCGCAAATGGCAGTAGAACTGTAGGTGCTGTGCGCACGTAGCTACAATTATTTTTTGTTGTAAATCAAAAATTATGAAGCCAGCCGAAATACTTCCTACCATATTTGTTAAAACCGGCGTAATTCCCACTATTGAGGAAGATAGTGACGTTTAAGATTAGATTACAAATTACTATTTTTTTTCTTTTTAAATATAAATATTTTTAATGATTTACCAAGAGACATGATTAAATATATTATGATGAGTAATATAGTTTTTTTTTTCTATATGTTCCACCAATTTAAGACTCTTGTAATTTTGTTATTATATATATATATATATATATATATATATATATATATATATATATATATATATATGGTATATATATATATATATATATATATATATATATATATATATATATATATATATATATATATATATATATACAGTCCCTGGCCAAATTATTAGACGCACTGCAAGATTTCATGTAAAATATTAATTACCGAGTGATATTGTACCGTTTTATTATTTTAAATTGATTTGTTTTTTATTTTTATATTATCCAATCAATTACCTATTTATTTGACATAAATAAAACAGCATTAATTTAGAAAAGCATAAGTTTATTAAGTTTTAAAGAAAAGTGAAATTAATGTTAGTAAAAGTCAATATTTAGTTGAGCCACCTTTAGCCGCTATCAAAGCTTTAATTCTGCGCGGCATGCTATCAATGCAAGATTGTACTGTCTCCTGCATTTGAAGATGATGATTCCACACATGAATAATCTTTTCTAGGAGCTGGGTTTTGTTGGTAATCACATCTTTAGCCACTTCTCTTTTCATCAGCTCCCACACATTTTCAATGGGGTTCATATCAGGGCCAATCCAACAGAGGGATATTTTTTTCTGCCAAAAAAGCTTTAACAGACCGAGCAGTGTGGCAGGGAGCTCCATCTTGCATGAAAGTGAATGGTTCCCCATTTGGAAACCATTCTCTGAGCTGCGGAATCAACCGATTTTGTAATACTTCTTTGTACTGATCTTGCCTCATTATTCCTTTGACGACGTACAGACGTCCAGTGCCCTTGCCGCTGATGACTGACCAAATCATCACTTTGGTGGGATGTTTAACCGTCGGGACGACACAATCAGGATGAAACTTTTCTCCATGACGACGACGCACATACTGAGCTTTATTCTGCAAAATTTCGAATGTGCTTTCGTTACTGAAGCAGACCTGTCAAAAATAGGAAAAATATATAAACTTCCATGTTTATTTGCTTTATTTAACTGAAAATGATAATAATGTATCAATTGTTGATTAAATTGCTGTATCTTACCGATCTCCAGAAGTCCACATCTTTGTCTTGGCATTGTTTGGCCCACTTCAGGCGCTTTGCTTTCATTGCAGCTGTTAACTTGGGCTTCCTGGCGGGGGGCGACAGGCCTTAAAATCTAATTCTTTCAATTTTCTTCGAACAGTGCGCTCAGAAGCATTTACGCTAGCATCCTGGAGTTGTGATTTTATTATCTTTGTGGTAGCAAATCTGTTTTCTACACAAATTTTCTTCAAACATCTCTCTGACCGTGGAGTGAAAATTGGTTTTCTACCGCATCTTTTCTTTCTTTTCGGGCTTAATTCCTTCCCTGACTCAATTTTCTTTTTTATGCGTTGTACACTAGCTTCAGAAACCTCCAATCTTCCTGATATTTCTCGGTTTGTAAATGTTTTCGCAATCACAAGGGCCTTCACTTCAACTTTTTTACGTGGTGAAAGATCGCCTTTTCTACCCATAATGAAAATAGTCCAATTACTTTTTTAAAACACTACATACAAAATAAACTAATAACTGAGTAGTATAAAACTGTTAAACAAACAATCACAGTCCATAAAGCCACAGAAACACGTCCGTACCTGACTCGATTCCGATCGCGACTGATACAGGTTTGTACTTATTTACGTTCATGTATCACTTTGTCAACACAGTGTTGCCATATGTTAAAAATAAATACAAATATGTAGTCTACAACAATTCTTTTAAATAAAAATCAATAATATTGTAGTTTAAATATACCATTATTGCATAAAAACTCTTAAGAAACATAAAATTACTAAAAAAAATACAGTGCGTCTAATAATTTGGCCAGGGACTGTATATATATATATATATATATATATATATATATATATATATATATATATATATATATATATACATACATATATATATATATATATATATATATATATATATATATATATATATATATATATATATATATTTATATATTGTATATAGTTGAGTTTCGGATCGCGATGTGTGTGCATGTAAATCGAACGCCCGACAATAGTCAACACCACAGAAAGAGAAAATCGAAAGAGTAGATAAGACAGACAATTTGATAGAAATGATCAGAGAGCTAATGTCAGATATAAAGGAAATAAAACAAGATCAGAAGAGATGCCAACAAGAGTTGAGGGAATGGAATATTGAAAGAGGAAACATGAGAAGTATGGATTTGAAGATGAGTAGGCTGGAAAAAGACAACGTAAGGAATAATATTGTAATATCGGGAATGAGATTTGAAGCGAATAGCCAAACAGATCTGAGAATGGGTACAGAACATTTTATGAGGACACAAAAGTACAGGAGCAACTATATACAAGATAGAACTTGGAAACACGGAAGATAAAGAAGCTGAGATGAAAAATAAAAACAAACTGAGAAGTCCAGGAGAGAGAGTTTACATAAATAACGATTTAACAAAGGATGAATGGGAAATTCAAAAGGAATTGAAGCATATAGCAGAGAACGAGAGAAAGAATGGAAAAAGAGTGAAAATATGATATCAAAAAATCATAATCGAAGAAAGAGAATATAAATGGAACATTGAGGAAGAAAAACTGAAAGAACAAACAATGAACACTGCGACCATCAAGTCAAAAAACTGAGAAGAAGTAAAGAAATAGGTAGATTGACGACGACATTGGCAAAGAACAACAAATGTATCACAGAAACAGAAAGGAAAGGAAATGGATGCAAAAAATTAGAAGGAAAGATCATAAAAGAAGAAGACAAAATTATGAAAAGCTGGAGGGAATACTATAAAGACCTATCAGATGGGAATGACATAGCATACAAAAATCAACATAGAGACATAATATCGGAACAAGGTACAGAACTCACACAAACAGAAGAAACTAATACGGAAGAAGCAAAAGAGGCAATCGGAAATTTAAACAGGATAGAAAGATATAGAAGGAAATATGAAAAAAAAAAATAGAACAACTCCACGGGCTTTACACTCCTGAAAAAGGGGTAGGAAGGCATAAGGACTAAGTAAGTAAGTAAGTATGTATGTATGTATGTATGTATGTATGTATGTATGTATGTATGTATGTATGTATGTATGTATGTATATATATATATATATATATATATATATATATATATATATATATATATATATATATATATATGTAGCTAATGGAAAACTACCTACATAAATTTTTTTTGGTAGGTGTCACTGCACCCCTAAAAAAATATACTTCTTGTATTTCAATATTTCCAATCTAGCAAAAAATCTGAAAAAAATATATAATATGAAGTTTATTACTAACTACCAATAGTATAAATTTTATTGAGATAACTCCCTTAATATTAAGAGTAGAAGCCTAAAATCGGGTATGTGCATGTTTCAGACAGAGAACAATAAATTAAAGGCAAAATGTATTAAATCAGACGCTGGGGCGCTTTTCAATACGGAAAGACCCTTTGGCACTAATAAAGGAATTGATAGCCTCATCAGAACTGTGTAGTTTTGAAAGTTAAATTTTGACTTAAGGGGTAATATTTGAGGGGTGAAATCGGAAGTGGAAAAAAAATTACCAGGTCAAGTGAGGTGTCAAATGAAAGCTTGTAAAGACACGAGTTCAAAAATACTTATAATGTAACACTTGCGCACAGTTTTCTTTGTATTATTTTTAAAAAAATTGTGAAAAATTGCTGTCTCCTCCCTTATCTCGAAAAATACTGATAAAAAAATTTTGAAAAAATATTGGAATATTCTCCACAGGGTGTAGATTGGACGAAAATTATCCCGTAACGAAAATTTTTATTTTACAAACTCTCAGCGTACGAAACACTAATTGCGCAAGTCCGACTTGCACTTGACCGGTTTTATTTTATTTAAACTTTTTTCTTGACCACCGTGACTAATGTTTTCTAATGGCATGACACAGCTAATAATTTCTCTTTCACTGTATACATATCTACGTACAACCATTAAATTCCGCTGATCACCTGCAGCAAAATCCGTATCGCATAATGATAAAACAGACCATAAACCAAAAACAAAGCTTTTTATCAAAAAAAGTACGTGACTTTGAATGTTCAATAAACTTTCGTTCGACATTTTGCGATTTTTACGACTATTTTTATTTAGGACGTATTCCGGTATTTAAATGCGCGTGGTTTTTAAATGCTGTTCAATGAAAATAATTTCGGAAATAAATCTGTGTCGTTCGATTTTATTTGTCCTTGTATTGCGACGAAAATACAAATGCGTGTAATACGAGTGAAGTTAAATAATTAACGATACAAAGAGCTGTTGTGAAAAACTACTAAATATTTTTAAATAAAACTTTCTGAGGATCAAGTTGACAACACGAGGGACGGATTCAATCAACTGTTTGAAAAAAAAATAGTAAACATAACCTAACTTGGTTTACACAGACAAAGTCCATATTTCGGCAGTCCACCGTTGTTCTCTTATTTATCGTCGGGCTAGAATCGACAGAGAACAGAATTTATTAGTCCTTATCCAGGTACTTCCGGAACGCGTTGAAGTATTGACTTTGTCAACCACTCTGTCGGCTTGTGGCTATTGTGTCAGCCTACAATGGGCTATTAGGTACTACTTAGTTGTATCTTACCATTAATAACCTAATTTGTTTATGTCAAAATGTCAGCTCCGCTCGAAATGTGTACGCCGGAAGAGCAACGTTCAGAGATAAGATTTTTGTTATAAGAAATTTTAAAAACGGTCGAAATTTACTCAAGAAAGTTTTTAAAAAACCACGAAAACGTTTACAAGTGGATGAAACAATTTAATTAAGGCAGAAGCAGTGTTACCGATCTTCATCGGTTGGGAAGTCCAGTTGAGGTTTCTATCAACACGCTGAAAAATCGCGAAAGAGACCTTATTAAGAATGACAGATGTATAAAAATTGCGACAAATTGTGAAATATGTAATGTTAGTACTGAAGCCGTGCACTCAATAATTCATGATACACTGAACTATAGCAACACGTGTTTGAGATGGGTTCCAAGACAGCTGCCTCAGGACTATAACGCTAACCGAATTCGCACGTGTTCTAAACTCAAACGCCGCTTTTTTAACGGAAGGGAATTCCTTTCTAGATCGCATATTAATCTGTGATGACAGATGGTTTCATAATTTTGAACCTGACTCCAACAGCAACGTCTGGACGTGGAAACATCCGAATTCTTCCGCAAAAAAAAAATTCAAAACCTACGCGTCTACCGGTAAAGTGATGATAACGGTGTTTTGGGAGACTCAAGGCCCAATTTATTGATATTTTTTAGAAAATTAACGTACTGAGACCAGTGAGTAATAGTCAAACATGCTTCAACAGAAAATAAAACCCGCGATAAGAAGAAAACACCAGGGTTCTCTCTCAAAAGGTGTGATTATGCTGCATGATACTACCCGCTCTCGTGCGACTGAGAAAACGCGAGAGAAGAGTGAAAAGTTGGGTTGGGAGGTGTTGCCACACCCATGTCATAGTTCCAAAGTCGCACTAAAACTGTTCGGCTCGCTAAAAAAGTTTATATATGGTATCAAGTTTGAAGGCAACGAAGTGGTAAAAAAGCTGTACACGACTGGCTGAACAACTCTACATTATAGAAATTCGGAAGCTCACGGAACGGAAGACTACCTACACGTTGATAGAGATTGCTTTGAAAGGTAGTGTAGATTTCATTGTCATTGAATAAATTGTTTTTTGACCACAGTAATTTATGCCGTTATTGATTGAATGTCCCTCGTAATAAACATACAAACATACTCAAGTATAAAATAGTTTTACGTTCCAAATTGAGATTAAAGTTTTAGGGGGATCGACTTTAGGTCGATTAAATTGTTTAATAATATACAGTCTTGGCTAAAAGTATTTGCCACCTAAAAAAAACTTTATCTTTATCTTTATCTTTAATGGCACTTCTGCTGAGACTATTTGGTGCTTAAGCGAAGCACCTGTGACCCATCGGTGATGCGTTACACATCCTCAAATTTGGATCTCCCGTCCTCGGGTCCCTGATGAAGAATCTCCTCAGAAAATTGCTACTAGTTTAAGATTACTTAACTGTCACAAAAAAACACAGTCTCACGTGTTCAGCCACTTGAGTAAACCACATAACGTTTACCGACATTTTAGGAATCGCTTGTCACAGCTCTTAGTAATCCTCTGCGATTAGAACCCCTACCAAGCAGTTTGTGCACCATCATTTCATACACCGGAGCCCCCATTACACAGTAAACATACTACAGTAGCGAAACTGAGCTCCAATTTGGTGACGAGATTTTGACGGCGCGTGCGTCGACGGGTCCTTTTTCAAAATGGCCGCTCAGTGTTTACATCCGATCTCGGAATGTGTCTTTGGAAATGTATTGTCCATCGTTTCTTGATGTGACTGCAGTTTATATGAATATAAAGACAGAAGGAAAAGAGAGTTTGTAGAAAAGGGGAATTAAAAACGTTTGTAAGTGAAGAGAATCGAAAAGGTTAAGAAACAATTTACATAATCATGGGGAAAGGAGGTTATTGTTGTACCGTTGAGAATTGCAATATTCCATATAATTTTCGCAAATTATTTGCTCGAGTCACACTTTTTTATGCTATTTGCAAATAAGAAATTTCTAACTCAATCAGGGCGCGCTAAGACTATTATTCTAAATCATAACTAAATTTAATTATGCTTTATTTTACATCACATGTAATCATCAACAGTATTATCCGTCAAAGTTTAAGTTGCTGCATTAATGATTTTTTTTGCAGTTCCTCTGCTTTTAGTTGAAACAATGATTTTTATAGAAATCATGGTATGCGATTAAAGTTGTTGGAGTTGTTGATTATTTAAATAAATCTCTATTGCTTGTTTTCACAAGACAACTTTTCACTATCTTAAATGCATTTTTGAAAAAATACATATGCATGAAACAATATTATCATTACTAATGTACATTTTGTTTAGGCATATTTGCTCAAGAGATGGCCTTCCAGGGAACCTTGATTGATTTAATAAAATGTTCGTATTGGTAGAGTGATTTGGTCATTAACGCTTGAAATTTATTTCTAAACTTAGCTCGGCTGGTTATTTAAAAATCCTGACGTGATTGCTAATTCTACCCAATTCTGACCTCGGATTCGGTTTCAGCGCCCAAAAATACATATAGGTATAGTGATCTGTTCAGTAGTGAAAAACTTTTTTTGTGTGCCTGTGTAATTTTTTTTTATGATTAATAAATAATCCTTCAAATTCTGGTTTTTAGAAACATTTATTTTTGTATAAACTAGTATTCAGTTATTTAAAACTATTTATATTTGATAAATTATTCTCAAGAGGTTTTCTAGTTTTCAATACCTTCATCTGTATTAATTGTTTGACACACCTTTTCTAATAATAAACCTGATAAATTTAACACTGTTTAATTGCAAGTACAATTGATACTCTGAAAGTGATTTCTTTTTCTATTTTTCTCTATAAATTACATCTTTGCTCCTTTTTCATGCCAATCTTTCAAAAGTTTCTGTGAATATATTGTAAGGAATACAGAACCTATAACAACATATTTATTATTTTCAAATTTTAGACAGTAGATTTTATTTTCTTATAAGCTGGGTTTGAAAGTTTAAATATTAAGTGTCGTGTTGAGATCACAAAACTACTGGGGAATGGAATTATTGAAATAACTGATATAAATTGATTATTGAATCAAATATGCTATTAAAATAAGAAAAATTTTAATGTGTTTCCAAATAAATTTTTGTAATATGATTTTGTCAGATGATGTGTGCCAGAGGGTAAAATATTCTGAAAATAAGTTCGTTAAATGGATAGTACACCTAATCGAAGTCCATTTTGATGGTAATTATGGTTACTATTAAAATTTTGGAGATTTAGTTACCTGTTATTAATATTCCTCCTATAAAGAACTTATTTCTATTGTTGTATACCTATACTATAAATTAAATATAGTTATTTTCCTTTTAAAAAACTGTAATTGACAATACTCAGTATATATGAGTCAATCATTTTTCCTAATGAAGCCAATATGGTTAGCGAAACGCCCGTTGAGTGCAAAAATAAAGTGTTTGGTGTAGTGGTGATATATACTGAGTAGTGTCATTGTGTCAAAGATTCCACATTCCCAATATAGTTGTAATTGATAAGTCAGCTTGGTCATAACTAAGTATTGTATGTAACTATAATTAGGAAATTACTGTATTGACTCTTTGATCTAAATATTAATTCATTGTAAATAAAAGCAAGCGTTAATTACATTATCAAAAAGCAATACAGATAACAGAACACAAAAAGGTATAGAACCTCTAAGAATCATTCACATAGAAAATAGAGGTCTATACATATACGTTCATAATTCATTAATAATATTATATTAACCTTTCTTGAAGTTACACAATATATTTTGTAGTTTAAGAAAAAATAAGTACCAAAAAAGTAGATACAGTGTTTTTTAATTAACGAGAGATCTATCACACCAAACAACACAACACTGCTTAGAAAAAAATGCTCTTATTTTAGAAGATGTTGACATCTTAGTAATGACAATTAAAATTAAATTAATTTAGTCCTTAAAAAACATCTTTAATCACAAATTTACTTGAAAAATGATGTAAATAAAACTTTAACCTCAACCAGTGACGTTTAACTTTGATAGACTTTTGAATTTTTGGATAAGGTTATTAAAAACTGAAGTTGAATATGAAGAATTCCATCAAATACCTTCCTATCAAGTTTTTCACCTGTATTCATTTATTTTCTAACAAAGTGCTCCATTCTTTTTGTTTTTTTTTTTATATTACTCATGCTGCATTAACTTTTATATTACTCATGCTGTATTAAATAACAAATCAAAAATTTTCAAACATTTCTATATCTATGATTTTGAATGATAAAACTTTGCACAACTTTATTTGTATTTCAAATCTCGCGCTGGTCCACTTTTAACATGGCGGATTGCCACGTGACCTTCTGAAAACGAACCTGATTTTCCTATGCGATTATCCTTGAGTTTCGCTACTGTATAGTGTGTTTACTGTGCCCATTACGCCCGGACTTCATCTTCAGAAACCGCAATCGGGAAAGTGTGTCAACGTACTTCGAACTGTCGAACGGAAGTGTAATAGAAACTTAAAAATCTTAAAACTCTGTTGGGATAGAACAAAATGACATGAGGCATATATTAAACTAAACTGATATATTTACTATAGAAATCAATATTTAGTACAATTTTCTTTAGCTTTTATTACCGCCGCCGTTCCTTTTGGTAATGAAGAAGTTCACTTTTTGGCTTAGGGAAATAACGTTCCACTCTTCGAACAAGACACATTTCAGGGATCTTTTAATGTGATTAAACGTTTCTTGATTTTCTGCTTAAGGATCGATCATCCATGGTCTATAGGGTTGAGATTTGGTGACTGGGGAGACCAATCCAGAAGCTCCATTCTATTCTTCCGAAAACACCCACAATATAATTTTAAAAATGATGGTTCTAGTGCAGTCTTTAGAACTTAAATATACTTCTGTAAATTTATTCGATTCTCTCAAACTACTATTTCAACCACGGCCACTTGCTGACACGCACTCCACACCATAATACTACCTCCCTCGTGTATTACAAAGTATTTTACGCAATCGGAGTTATACTGATCTCCTAGACAGCGTCTTATGTAGATAGCACCAAGAAACAGGAGAAAAAAACAAACATAAAACTAAAAAACACTTTAGGGTTTAATTATTTAAACAATATTCTGAGTTAATAAACACTATATACCTCGAAGTTAAACTCGTCCGACCACACGAACCTCTTCGTTGAAAGTTTTATGTTTCTGGGCCCATGCTAAGTGCCTTTTTTTATTCTTCTCCAATAGCCAGGGCTGTCCTGCTGAAGGTAGTAGTTTTTCTGAAAATACAATAACTGTTAATTCTTCACAAACCTCAAATTCGACTAAATATGGAATACTGCTCCCTTGTTTGAGGCTCCGCTCCGAAACATTTCTTGGATTCTATTCAGAGAAGAGCTTGAAGACCCGGAACTGACCGGCGGCCTTGATTTGCTGGAACATCGAAGAACGGTTGGCGACTTGAGCCTATTCTATAAGTATTTTCATGGAAAGTGTGCGAAGGATGTAGCCCGCTTAATTCCTCCAAGAGCGGTGCATGTTAGAAATATAAGTCGCGTTAATACTTCACATCCGTATGAGGTTCAGCTTTCTACTTCTTGTACAACGCTTTTCAAGCAGTCTTTTATATGGAGAACATCATCCCTTTAGAATAATTTGCCAAGGACTGTGTTTCCCACCGAGTACAATTTACAGCGATTCAAGAACAACCTGTAGCATTTAGAGACGTCCCTGCAGCGTATGTGTTAGACCCATAGAAAAAATAGTGGTAACAATAGAGTGTCCTTTAGGGCCCTCCGTTAAAAATTACTTGTTGGAATGATTTCCCATTGAATCCTCAAGATGTTCAAACAATATAACATCGCCAAATACCCACAGTTAACTTGCTCCCTAAATTTTAAAAAAATAATGATACAGTAATCTAAAAAATATGTCAAAATCTTTACAGCCTTTGAGCTCAGCATTTTGAAGCTTTCTTCTCATTGTTCAAGCAGAAATTTTCTTTCCAATAGAAAAAACCAACACGTACCTCATATGTGTGAGTACGTTTCCAACCACTTTTTGAGATTTTTCGAAGAAGCATGTATCAACTGTCAGTCTTTTTTCGCATTTTTAATGCACTTTTCACCATTCTTATTTAAGTTTTTGTATGTTTTTGCCTTTTTAAAGCGATTTGTACTATATCTCAACATACTATATATACATTTTATTATTTTTTGCAATATCTGATTGATTTTTCCACTTTCAAAAACTGTATTCGTTTTCCTAAATCAAATTCACAATTTTTTTGCATTTCTATATAAGATACACCTAACTTTAATTGAAAATCCATAAATATAATAGATATTAACGATAAGTACACTACGAGATCTAGAAGTAAACTAAATAATTACGATAATAAAGCAGGTGTTGACTCCAAAAAAAAAATTTTTCTTGTTAGTGTTCCGTAAGGCATTTTGAGTTTATTCTAGAAGTGTTTTCATGGAAAGTATTCGATAGATGTAGCCCGCTTAATTCCTCCCAAAGCCGTGCATGCTAAGAATACACGTCATGTTAATATAATCCATCCGTATGAAGTTCAGCTTCCCACTTCTCGTACAACCCTTCTCAAGCAGTCTTTTACATGGAGAACCTCATCCCATTGGAATGGACTATGTTTTCCCCCGAGTATAATTTATAGCGATTCAAGACAAACATGAATCGCTTTTTCCGTACACGCGTCGCTCCTGTAGCGCATTAGGCATTTCCCTGCAGCACATGTACTAGGCCCATAAAAAAAAACTAAAAAATAACGATTTTTCGAGAAAGCTCTTTAGTGCTAGCACAGATAATATAACTATCGCTACAGAAAGACAAACACTTGGAAAAAAACGTGGCTGCAAAACGACGCCGGCTGGCTACCGCCGTCGAGTTTCTTAGAGATTGTGCTCATGTTTTTTACTATTATTCTTATATGT
This sequence comes from Pachyrhynchus sulphureomaculatus, assembly GCA_019049505.1. Classification (NCBI taxonomy): domain Eukaryota; kingdom Metazoa; phylum Arthropoda; class Insecta; order Coleoptera; family Curculionidae; genus Pachyrhynchus; species Pachyrhynchus sulphureomaculatus. The sequence continues at coordinate 35,490 of JAHKBH010001740.1, forward strand.
AATACTAGCCGTGCGCGTGGCTCCGCTCGCGTGGACTTGATTCACTATTATCATCATTGCTTATTCCTTATGTTACTTGACGTAACATAGAACGTATGTATTTTATAAATAACACGTAAATCGGATAAGTGGTTCTTGAGGGCTAAGCGCACTAACGAACAGACAGACAGAGAGACGTTGCGTTTTATATATATTATAGATTTGTTTTGATAAATGTTAAGATTTAAAAAAAAAAAAAAAACGTAAATCGAATAAGTGTTTCTCGAATGATAAGCGCACTAACGGACAGACAGACAGACAGAGAAAAGTTACATTTTATACATATTATAGAATATTATTATTATTATTATATAACCTGGAAAGAAAACATATGTATAAATAAAAAAAAAAACACGTAAATCGGATAAGTGGTTTTCGAGGGATAAGCGCACTAACGAACAGACAGACAGACAGACGGAGAGACGTTGTATTTTATATATATTATATTCTTTGCTGCATGATATTGTTCCATGGTTTAGGCAGTGTATTGCAAGAGAACGCGCTAGCGTCCAACTTATTTCCGACTTGATTCACTATTTTCGTCACTGCTTATTATGTTACCTAACGTAATAAAATATATCCTATGTTACCCAACGTAATAAAATATATCGTATAACCTGGCTAGGAAACATATGTATCTTTAAAAAAAAGCACGTAAATCGGATAAGTGGTTCTCGAGTGATAAGCGCACTAACGGACAGACAGACAGAGACACGGTGCATTTTATATATATTGTATTTTTTGTTACATGATATTGTTCCATATTTAACGGCTTAGGCAGCGTATTGCAAGAGAACGCGCTAGCGGCAAACTTTTTCTGACTTGATTCACTATTATCGTCACTGCTTATTCCTTATGTTACCTAACGTAATAAAATATAGCCTATAACCTGGCCAGAGAACATATGTATGTATTAAAACAAAGCATGTAAATCGAATAAGTGGTTCTGGAGTGATAAGCGCACTAACGGATAGGCAGATAGACAGACAGACCGACAGAGGGACGTTGCATTATATATATATATATATATATATATATATATATATATATATATATATATATATATATATATATATATATATATTATAGATATATATTATAGAAGATTATAGATAACCTGGCCAGAAAACAAATCCATAAATCACAAAAAAATTATGTTAATCTGATAAGTAGTTCTCAAGTCATAAGCGCACTAACGGACAGACAGACAGACAGAGAGACGTTGCATTTTATATATTATTATATTTTTTGCTACATGATATTGTTCCATATTTAATTGTTTAGGTAGTGGATTGCAAGAGAACGCGCTAGCGGTAAACTTTTTTCCGACTTAATTCACTATTATCGTCACTGCTTATTCCTTATGTCACCTAATGTAATAAAATATGGCCTTGCCAGAGAATATATGTATGTTTTTAAAAAAAAATCACGTAAATCGGATAAGTGGTTCTCGAGTGATAAGCGCACTAATGGGGCAGACACACAGACAGACAGAGAGAGAGTTGCATTTTATATATATTATATATATAGTACTTATAAAGCCGTTTTTTCAATTCTGGAATAAAACACAGACGGCGTTGATTTAAAAAAAAAACTTTTTATTGGTAATTAAAGTATACAAAGTATGACATTTAAACACGAAAAAGAATATACGCCATCCGTCCACTCTTTTGTCAAAATTTTAGATGACATTTTGGCATAATTGTGGTTCTAACTCACCAATAAAGCGAGTAATTTCGTCCTTCAGCTCAGGAATCGATTGTGTGAGAGAGAGAAAATAGTCCAACGGAGTCAGATTACATGATCTTGGTGGCCAATTACCATCACCGTTTCTGGAGATTACACGTTCAGGAAATTTCCTTGCAATAACTCAATGGTTTCACGAGCAGTGCTGAAACCAAATGTCCTCTAGAGTATTATCATTCAATTCAGTTATCATCTCACGATATCGAAAACCATTCACAGGTACAGCTTCACCAGCATCATTTTCGAAGAGTATGGACCAATGATACTTCCTGGCCATAATGCACACCAAACAGTGACTCGTTTAGGATGTAAAGTTTTCTGATGAATGAATCGTGGATTTTCATCACCTCAACTACGGCAATTTTGTTTATTAACATAGCCACCAATTTGAAAATGCGCTTCATGGGAACAGATGATTTTTTCTCTGATCCAATTGATATATGCACGTTTTGAATGATCTAATGGCTTTAGTTCCAGTCGGTAAGGCAGTTAGTCAAAATTTCACAAAATCAAGCATACCACCACTCACACGGCCAGATAATTTTATTGCAACGACACCTGTTGAAAAAGCGAACTTGTTAGCTGAACTCTTTGCTTTACATTCTACTATCGATTTCCAAGGAAAAACACCACCTACTATTCCCACAGTGCAGTCAAGGATGTCCGATGTTGTCTTCAGAGAGCGTATCATTAAACGTATTTTTAATGAAGCTAGACACCAAAAAAGCTTCTGGCGTTGACAGAGTACCTGCCATAGTTCTCAAAAACTGTGCTAAGGAACTGAAACCAGATTTCTATAGACTTTTCAACCTACCCTACAGAAAGGGAATATTTCCTTCCTGCTGGAAATGTGCCACAGTTCAGCCGATACCTAAAAAAAGACAGAAGACCTTGCCAAATAACTACCGACCAGTTCATGGAAAAGGCATCAATCAGCATCTTCTAAAATATCTTGAAGGATTCAACATTATTAGCGATCACCAATATGGCTTTCGTAAACATAGATCAACAGGAGATCTTCTGACTTATGTAACACATGTTTGAAACAATGCAATTGAACACTTTGGAGAATCTCGAGCGATTGCTCTTGACATATCCAAAGCATTCGACCGTGTTTGGCACGATGGACTGTTGGCTAAGCTACGCTCTTATGGTAAGTCTGAAAAGTTCTGTTTATGGCTCTCATGTTTCCTCCGAGAGCATTCTTTACGAGTGGCAGTCAACGAATATCTTTCACCTTCACTATCACCGCCGTTATGCCCCAAGGCTCCATACTATCTCCTACTCTCTTTCTCATTTACATTAACGATCTGGTGGAAAAGACCGGAAACCCATCTACGCTTTTTTCCGTACACATGTGGCTCCTGTAGCGCTTTAGGTACTTCCCTGTAGCATATTTACTAGACTCATAAAAAAAATATATTATTTGAACCTTATATGGCTTCAGAGCTAAATACTTTCGTAAAATACGCAATGTTGTTGATTCACTGAGTCCAACTTATTGTGAACGTCAACTGGTGGATATTTCTGGGTCTTCAGCAACGCTTTCACGAACCAAATGAATATGCTATTGTGAACGACCACTACGACTATATCTTTCTCTTCTTTTATCGTTCACCGAACCATTTCCTTGAAATTTTTGAACAATTCAATTGATAGTGCTTTCAGATAGAGGATTATACAAACCGTAAATTTGACGTAATTTTTATAAATGTCATACATTATACTTTTCAAATGTCAGAAGACTCAGGCTATTTCGTAACGCCATCTGTTTCTTATTCAAAAATTTAAAAAAAAAACCGTTCAATTTGAAAGATACTTTACTTGCACGGCATCTCTGAGAAACCCGACATTTTTATGTTCCGTACGGAACACTTATAAGATCACTTCGGTGTCTGTCTGTCTCTCCGTCTGTCCGTCTGTCTGTCCGTCGATCGGTCCGTCTGTCACACCCGATTTTCTTCGAAACTATTTGACGTAGAAAGTTGAAATTTGATACTAATATAGAAATTGATGGCATTATCAGAGCCGTGTAGTTTTGAAAGTTAAATTTTGACTTAAGGGGTTAGTTTTGGGGGGTGAAATCGAAACTAAAAAAAAATTTTTTTACTAGGTCATCGAGTGGGGTGTCAAATGAAAGCTTGTAAAAACACGAGTTCAAAAATATATATAATGTATAGCACTTTTCTTTGTATTATTTTTTAAAAAATCGCGAAAAATCGCTGTCCCCCCTCTATCTCGAAAAGAACTGATCCAAAAATTTTGAAAAAAAAACTCTGGAATATTCTCCAAGGGATGTAGATTGAATGAAAATTATCACGAGTGCATTATCTTTAATAATTCATCTGGTATATAAAAAAAACAAACATTTCAAGGTCATTCAGTAAAGATCGGAAATAAACTTTATTGAAAACTCATTAGGGGTGTGTTTTGTGGAGTCACTGATCATTTTATACCTCCGTAACAAAATCTTTTATTTCAGAAGCAATCAACGTACGGAACACTAATTGCGCAAGTTGAACTTGCACTTGACTGGTTATTTTGCGATAGCCAGTCAGGTTCGTCTTGCGACGATATTTTGTTCCACCTCTTTGTCTTTCGGTAGCGATAGCTATTTTTTCCGTAGTCTTAGTTATAATAAAACTCGAAAAAAATATATTTTTATATCAAAATGAATCCATATTCATTTATAATATAACAGTCGCAATAACAACGTTATTCTACGAAACTTACTTAATTTTCGCTCATAAAATCGAATACCTGTTACAAGTATTGATTTATATTATGGGAACTAAATAAAATGAAAGGAATACACTTGTCCACACATTCACCATGCTCAAGGCTATATAACAGCATCAATTCATTTTATAACAGTACATTCGGCCGATGAAAAAATCAATTACATCTTTGCACTCAGAAAGATTGTCAGATTGTTCCTATAATTCTGTGAAACTGGCCGTTTTGTCTGTAAAGGCCATTATAAACACAATGTGAATTTAAAGGTACTTACTATATAAATTTGTTGTTCAATTAGGTGTGTTATAGTACTTCTACGAAATATATATTTGCTGTAGAAGATATTATTAATATTATAATAGGAATTGAAATAATTTTATAGATGATCTAAATATCTTTTGCTATTAAAATACAAAAGCATTTACCAAAGAGCAACAGAGAGGAAACTGCTAAATATTAGACTCCAATATTGCATTTCTAACATCGAAATACTGTGAAGATCAAAAGTGACAGATCTACTGCAACGAATATGTACATAGTCCTTTCAGAAAGAAGTAGTTTATCAGCGATCAATATTGGATGATATTAAATTCATATTTTTTATCTGTCATATCATCTTCTTTAAAAAATCGCAATAAATAGCACAATAAATTCTGAACCACCCAACTTTGTGTACGTATTCAATAAATATCAAACTACTATCTATAGTACTCTCATTTGTTTTTGATAATGGGCAGTCGTTTAGGCTAACTAGTTATCATAGTTATTAATACTTGTAGTAATAAAACGTATACAAAGATATGTAACGCTACTGCTTACACCCAGATCTTTTTTTAAAACTTTCACCGTTAAAAATAAATCATCAGCTTATTCCATCCATAGTCGGATGTGAGCCTCCCTAAGTTGCCTCTAATAAGCTCTGTTGTGTGCATTTTGCATCCAATTGTGTCCTGCTAATTTTTAGTCGTCCGTCTATCTCTGCATCGTTTATGTTCTCTAGACCTTCATTCAACAATACGGAGTCTGCATCTGTTATCATTCATCGTTGCGATATACCCAGTCCAATTCCACCTTAATATTCATATTTGTTGCATCTGTTACTTTTGATCTTCTTCGTATCTCGACGTTAAGAATACGATGTTGGAGTCTAATATTTAGCATTCTCCCCTCCGTTGCTCTCTGAGTTATTAGGTTTATATATTATACTTTTATTTAAAGCCTACGTTTCAGTACGATATGTTAATAAAGGCAGTATATATTGATCGAACATTCTGGCTTTTATTGTATTTGGGATCTCCAATCTAAATGTGGATTGTAACCTTCTGAACGCAGACCAAGATAACGAGACTCTTCTATCCAAGTCAACCTTTAAATCATTTTTTTGATATTTAGATTTTTTTGTCCTAAATAAATGAATGTTTGTACCTTTCCTTATGTATATATATATATATATATATATATATATATATATATATATATATATATATATATATATATATATATCAGGTGTACAAGTATAAAATGCGGATTTCAGACAACAGATGGTGCACCAATGCAGTTTGTGCTATAAAGATTTGACACTGCGCCATTTTCTTGTGTCATCAACAAGTGTCAGACGCGCACGAGTGATAAATTGGAAAAGTGTGTGCATAGTGTTGTGTTGTGTTCAATATGTCAAAATCTATACCGAACAAAGAGCATTCGCGGACAGCATTAATTGTTTGTTTTCATTTGAAGAAAACTGCTGTAGAATCATATCGATTACTTCGAGAAGCTCATGGTGAACATGCTCCATCGCAAGATACGTGTGAACGATGGTTTCGGCGTTTCAAAAGTAGTGACATAGATGTTGCAGACAAGGAACGTGGAAAACCGCCAAAAAAATACGAAGATTGTTGGGCGAAGATGATTCGCAAACACAAAAACAACTCAACTCGAAGTCATTTTTCTTCATGACAATGCTCCATCACATACGGCAAAACCAGTTCGCGACACGTTGGAAGCACTCAGCTGAGAAGTTCTACTCCATGCGGATTACTCACCAGACTTGGCTCCTTCCGATTACCACTTGTTTGCATCGATGGGTCACGCACTTACTGAGCAGCGCTTCGGTTCGTACGAAGATGTGAAAAAATGAGTCGATAAATGATTCGCAGCAAAAGGGGAAGATTTTTGCTGGCGTGGTATTCACAAATTGCCCGAGAGATGGGAAATATGTATAACAAGCAATGGAGCGTACTTGGAATAAAGGACTTTTTATCATTCTTCCGAATTTAACATGTCTTTTTTTTAGATAAATATCCACATTTCATACTTGTATACCTGTATATATATATATATATATATATATATATATATATATATATATATATATATATATATATGTATATATATATATATATATATATATATATATATATATATATATATATATATATATATATATATAATATGTATATATATATATATATATATATATATATATATATATATATATATATATATATATACATATATATATATATATATACATATATATATATATATATATATATATATATATATATATATATATATATATATATATATATATATATATATATATACATATATAAACATAAACATAATAAACATATATATAAATATAATATTTATGTTTATATATATTATATATATATATATATATATATATATATATATATATATATATGTATATATAAATATAATAAATAGTTAATAATAAAGTTTGGTGGAAAATCAAAATAATTTTCGCCATAATTTTGTGTTCGTATTTTGATTTTCTTTTCATATAATGTTGTACTGTGTTGTAGTTTTTAAAGTTTTAATAATTGAAGTTTTTACAGTCATGTTTTCCTACAATTTAGTAATATTTTGAGACCATTTAGTAGTATTTATTTTGCAGCGTACAATAAACTGAATAAATAATAAAAAAAAGTATTAGTAAATGACTGTTAGAACAAGCTTACTTTACTGCCAACACTTGAGCTATTATTGATAATAAATAAGTAAAGTTTTAAAGTTACTAAAGTGAAACTAGTTTAGATTCGTAAACCATTCTACAAAATACTCCATTTTAATGCGGATTCGGTTTGCAGGCATGCATAATACATATATCGACTAGACTCTACGATCCGGATGCGATTTTCAAGTACAGAGGTTTCAACATAGATAGATAGCGTCGAATTGTTTTAATTAAAGTTACTGTTTTTTTTCAATTGTTTCTTCTTCACGCACAGACACTTGAATTTACTGTTAATAGTCTGGCAATAAATTTTATAAATAGACCATCGCGAAATACATGCAGACATAGGAATAATTAATTATAGGCGGGGGTTAAGCAATATTACTTGGCAACGCTTTGACAAATGAGTCCCAAAAAGTAATTTAAAGTAACCAAATTTAAAATTTACGAAATGACATACGTTTCTTCTGACAGCGTTCTATATTTCTGTTATAATGCTAGTTTTGGTACATCTGTGAGAAACGCAAGAGCGACAAAAAGTGAAACAATTGAAAACTCTATGATGTGAATGCCATGTCCTGTTAGACAAAGGATATATGTCTTTATCTACTTAACGCTTAATACAATATAAATGAAGCTAAGCTTGCTACGTAGTGCAGCAAGAGGTCTTCATTTTTCAAGAAATACTGTTTTAGTTTTTTCGAAAAAATATGTTTTGTTGGATGAAAATGTGTTTTGAGAACATTTTTTAGCCATAAATATATTCTTTGGTGTGCTAATAACGGCTCAATTGCCTTAGTAAGTTGTCTAATCGCCTCCTGCATCAATAATCGCCTGTCATCTTTGAGTTGTATTGTCGACGAGATTTTCTGCATACTCGCGTGGTAGTGATCTCCAAATTTTTCGAATCTCTCGAGGCAATTTAGTCAAAGTCTTCAGAGTCTTTCCTGTGAGCTCTCTCTTTACAAGGAACCAAACGTTTTCAATAAGGTTCCGTTGTGCGGGCCACTCTAATATCTTATCGTGGGCCCAAGCGAGCCGCTTCGAGACGTGAGTTTCGCCCAGCAAAGGTTTCTTCAACGTGTTTCGGAATTTGACATCATAGCCACGAAAATGTTATTGAATGGTCTCATGGGATACAGTCAAACCCAATTTTTCTAATT
>JAHKBH010001743.1:0-45000 GCA_019049505.1 Pachyrhynchus sulphureomaculatus
CTGTCAGCCCAAACTTCTAGATTACCTCTTGGAAATCTAAAAAATTCGGTTAGGAATCTTCCTTCACTGCGCTTAGCCTCTCTTGACAAGGTTCTCATCTCGGTATCAGATTTTGATCATTTCTTTGTGAAACGACTGTCTTACTCTGCTCTCATCTCCTGTAAATGATCAGCCTTTAGTTCTCCTGCAGAACTTCAATTTTCTATCAATCTGATAGTAAACCGAAAAAACTCATCAGACGCCTATGAGCCTCTGCAAAAAAAAATTTTAAAAAAAATTTGTGACTCAAAGGTAACGTTTAAACTGCTCTGAAAAAAAATCGAAAATACCCTCAGTTTGTCAATGCAGAAGAAGATCTAAACCAAAATAATCCAAGTCTTAGACTTACTGGATAAACCAAAATCAATTTACTCTTAATTGCACCCAAAATATACCACTAAGGTAATAAAAATACACCCTCTCGGGTAGCAAACTTTGAAATTGCTCTTATTACATTTTGACTCTACATCACACCTACACGAGCTACATCTTGCGCTTGTCCTAACTCAAGATCACCTTGGATTGCCTCTAATCAAAATTTCGCTTCCAAGTGTCAAGAACCGGATATTATTTGGGGTCATAAGCAAAACAAATCCCGCGACCACCGACATACCAGTCTTATGATATATCCTGAGTGTGACTCTTTCGCAAGCTCGCAACAGCTGAGTTGATGCTAAACATCACCCACAATCGACCTAAGTTTAGGATATGGCCAATACCCAAAACCTTAGCAAAAAACAATAAAAGTAAGCTATTCTCTGCTCAACTTTTATAACAGTCAAAAAAAACGAGGTTGTCACCTCTACAGAGCAACATCAAAAAAATTTAAGCAATTAAGATATTGTAAATATAAACTATTCTTCTTCTGACAAACTTTCATTAGGGTTAGGTTCATTGAATGGTTTTAAGTCTTTAATATGCCATCGTCCTACTTTAGTCCCATCTAAATTAACTAAACCATAAACTAAATCTGAAATTTTTTCTCTAATCACGCAATGCACATACTTAGGTACCAACTTAGATGTGAATTTATCTGCTGCACTGGAAAGAATTTTATTTTTTCGCCAAACGTGATCACCTATATTAAAGGCAAAATCCCTTTACCTAAGATTGTAAGACTTACAGTTCCGTTCATAAGCCTTATGTATCCTACTACGCACGTCGGTGAAAATATCTTTTAAACCCTTTAAATTTTCGGCGTACTCACCCCTGTTACCCGGAATTATTTCGCTGTCAATATTGACATCCAAATCTAAATTTTTATAATACGATCCAGATAGAGGTATATGTCTGCCGTAAACTAAGAAAGACGGTGTGAACCCTGTTACTTCGTGTCTTGCCGTATTTATCGCTTGTTGGATTTTGGAAATATTGTCATCCCAAGTGTCATGTGAATCCACGTAACTTCTTAAAGCGGTCCCGACTGTTCGGTTATTACGTTCCACAAAATTACATTGGGGAGAGTACACGGGATTAAAACGGATGTTAAAACCATATGTTTCACTTAAGCTCTTAAAACTCCTAGAGGTAAACTGAGTACCGTTGTCGCATATCAAGAGCGATGGAACACCGTGGATTAGAAAGACATTATTTTCCAAAATTCTCTCTATATATCCAGCCTTAGAGCTTTTCAAAGGAAATAGCATGGTATACTTTGTAAACCAGCAAGAAACCACGAGAAGCCATTTATTTCCCTTTTTTGAACGTGGAAATGGGCCTACTAGATCAGCTGCTATGACCTGAAAAGGGTAATTAACCGTTTTCTCTTTTCCCATCAGTCCCATAGGTAGTGCATTTGGAGATTTCTGTGCTCCACATACTTCACAAGTCCTCACAAACTTTACGATGTCAAAACGCATTTTTGGCCAATAATACTGTTCCTGAACCCTGTGAAGAGTTTTATAAAAGCCAAAATGACCAGAAGTAGGAGGAGTGTGACACATGTCTATAACTTCCTCTCTCTGTGGTTTAGGAACTAGTATTTTCCACTCGGGTACATTAACTTTTAAAGGCAACTGGTTTGGGATAAATTTGTACACGAAATCATTTTCCACCTTCCACTGCGGAAAATTTTGGGGAAATTCTTTAATTTGCTGCCGTAAATTGTCGTACCATGGATCAATGCGATCTACATCAACTGTATCAATTCTTACGCCAAACTGTGCATTAAGACTGTTTTCGTCCGCTGTATTATCTGGGATTCTTGACAAAGCGTCAGGAATAACATTGTGGACTCCTTTTCTATGAATTAAATTAAATGTATGTTGTCTCAGCCTAATCGCCCAACGCGCTAGTTTGCCACTAGGGTTTTTAATAGAATTAAGCCACAATAAGCTATAATGATCTGTTATGACCGTGAAAGGAACACCTTCTATGTAGGGTCGAAACTTTTCGATGTTAAAGAGTACTGCTAAACATTCTTTTTCAACAACCGAATAGTTACGTTCAGCCTTTGATAAAGTTCTACTGGCATACGCTATCACCCTTTCCTCACCATTGATTTTCTGTGTTAGGACGCCCCCTAAACCAGTATTAGAAGCATCACTAGAAATATAAAACTGTTGGGAAAAGTCTGGTTGGGATAAAATGGGAGCTGAAACCAATAGCTCTTTAATCTTTATAAAAGATTCTTCGGCTGCCTTTGTCCAATCTATCGATTGTCCTTTTTTTCGTCCTTTCAAAAGATCATTAATAGGCGACAACAGGGTAGAAAAATTCTCGATAAAACGTCTGTACCATGAACACATTCCTACGAAGCGCTTAACTTCTGTAGTATTAGTAGGTCTTGCATAATTAACCATGCTTGCTACCTTATCCGGATCGGTACGCAAGGAATTTGAGCCTACAATATAGCCTAAAAACTTTAGAGAAGTTTTGAAAAAAATCACATTTGCTCAAATTTATCGTCAGTCCGGCCTCTTTCAATTTATCTTTTACTTCCTTAAGTAAGCGAATATGCGATTCGAAGTCTTCCGATGTTACTAAAATATCATCGAGATAGGTAAAAATATGTGGCTCATATTTCGGACCAAATATGGCGTCCACTAAACGTTGCTGAGTTTGAGCAGCGTTCTTAAGACCAAACGGCATAGTGACGAACTGAAATAGACCTCGGCCTACTACTGCAAAAGCGGTCTTTTCTTTAGAGGATTTGTCTAAAGGAATTTGCCAGAAAGCCTTTCTAAGGTCTATCGAAGATACATACTTAGCATTCCTGAGTGATGTCAAAATTCTGTCGATGTTCGGTAATGGGTAGTTATCAAATTTGCTGACCTCGTTGAGCTTTCTTCCGTCAAAGCATAGACGATACTGTCCATCGGCCTTTTTCACCAATAAGATTGGAGAACACCAAGGACTGTTTGATTCTTCAATCACTCCGAGTTTCAACATTTCGTCTAACTCTTTATTTAATACTTTTGACATATAAGGAGACATGGCGAAGGGCCTTGTCTTTACAGGACTGGCATCAGCCGTATCTATAGACATCTTGATTTTATTCGTTCGGCCTAACCTATCTTTACTACTTATTTCATTGAAAGAGCTTATTACTTTTTCTGCTTTTAAGCGTTCCGTCCGCGAGAGATCATCTAGGGTACATAGACGCGAGAAAAGGTTTTCAAAAGAACTTTCTGAATAACAATTTTTAAAGCTTGTTTGAGAATTGTCTTCTAGGGACTGGGGGGATACCACGAATTATCTTTAAAATTTACTAAAATTCCGAATTTTTGTGCAAAATCACATCCTAAAACCAAAGTATGTGATAGAGAAGGTACTACTAGAGCAGAGATTACTAAACAATGACCATTGCAGACTAGCGGCAACTCAACCGTACCTAAAACTTTTAGACGGCTGCCATCTGCAGTGGTAACACTTCTATTCTTGACATGGCATATTTTTATACTTAAACGACTTAAAATTTTAATACCATTCTGACCTACAACGGAGGCATTTGCACCAGAGTCAAATAAAGCCGAAAAATGGACACCTAATAGATTTATCTTGATATGCGGTCTGTTATCTAAATATTTATGCACGAATAGAGGAGACATGTGACCATTTGGAGAAGCAGGAGTTTTAACTTGAGAAGGAGAATTTTTATTAGACTTAAAAAAATCAGAAACTTTTTGTAACCATTTAGTCCAATCTGATCTACTGGAATATTTTTGTTCGTCCGTGTTTCTAGAACGTTTTGGATTAGGGGCTTTACTGCGAACATGAGCTTGTGACTTAGCCGAATGATTAGAGGCTTTTTTGTTGGACTTAGGATATCCGCCTCGGTAATATACCGTCCTTACTCGTTTTTTGTACATTTGGGGCATGATGTTAGTCTCACACCTGTTGTTCCACATTTGAAACAAAATACCCTCTTTGGTGCTGTACAATTTTGGTAAGTGTGATTCGGGCCTGTGCAATTCCAACACGTGAAAATTGCCTTAGGTGAAACCGGCTTGTCGTTCACTTTGGCTGCAGTGTCGCTAATTTTAGGGTCATTATATTTTCCTTTACCCGTTTTCTGGTTACTCCTAGGGTTCCGATTTACATTCCCAACTTTATTTGTCGAGACTCCACTTCGGCCATTTGGATTATACCTTACTTGATGTATATTAGTTTTCGCCTTTTGGTCTGCTCTTTTCTAACAAATAATCGGACTCTTCAAGTTTTCCTACATAACCCGGCGAGTTCGGCTACCGAATTTATATCTAGTAGAGCTAACCGATTGACGAAACTAGGCAGAATATTCCTACGTATAAATTTAACTTTGGTACATTCCAAAGGCTTGATGGACAACCTACAGAATAAAGATTCCATGTGGGCAATAAAAATCACAGTGGACTCATCCTTCTTTTGTCGCCTCTTCTTTATTTCTGACCACAATTCTTCATCATCATCACAGTGCAAGAAGTCCTTCTTTAGCCTATCTACCAAGGAATGCCAGTCGTTGACACTTGATTTTATGCTTCTATACCAAATGAAGGCATCGCCAGTGAAAAATTCAACAGCAGAGCTGAAAAGTTCATCTTCCGATACTTTCCTAGCTTGAGCTATTTCAGTTAGCCTCTCCAAAAAAGGATAGAGTCTCCTTGAGTCTCCATTAAATTTCAATTGCCATTCGCTGACAGGAATATTTCTGGCTGCGCAATTCACGATTGGAGCTGGTACGTTTATGACTGGGGTTGTAATAGGCAGCTGTGGTAACTCATGGCCAGGAGCTATCTTTTCGGCAAGATTTGCTTCCATGAGTACACACGTAGCTATTGTTTCTTGAACATATTTGGAAAACTTCGACGCTTCCTCTTCGTCATCCGGCATGGGAATTCTTTGTACGCGACCCGCTACATGCGATAAACGTGATTTAACCCGGTGTACAAGTGAATCATTTGGATCACCGTCATAACTATCGATTAAGTTTTGGATTGAATTTAAACTCTTTTCGATACCAGCCGTTTCTTCTTTAAAAGACAGGGTGTCATCCCCTATTTTTATCGTTTTTTTTTTTTCCCGGCTCATTAATTTCTTTACTTAAGATCCTCGTTAGAATCTTTCTTTTATCCGCGACCGGACGTTCTGAGAAAGTACGACGGATTTTCAGTTCATAGTCTAATTCATATTCTAGTAGGTGATTGACTTTAAAATTGAAGGCTTCCATGATAAATGAATACTATAAAATTTAAAAGAATTGTTAAAAAATCGTAAAAATATTTCTCCTGTGCTCCCAATAGTCTAAATAAAATCATATAAAGGCACTTAAAATATGTAAACCTCTTTACTAAACATTTAAAAAAAAATCTTCGACAATTTCAAAAAAAAATTTCTAAGTATCGCCTTGTATTAAAATTCCTTTACTAAGATAACTTAAGAATTTTCAACAAAAAATCTCCAAATATCGTTTCGTATATCCGCTAAGTATTTTTAATATTCATGCAAAACCTCGGTGAGAAAAAACAACAGTTTTTTGTTCGGTTATCCGTAAAATAAATCTATCACTAAAAATTAAAGTAAACCAGCACATCTGCTAATCTGGAAGATAAAGTTAGCTTTTAAGAAAAAAACAGGGATCTCTTATCTTAGAGTCAACAACAAAATTCAAATATCTATATCAGATAAATTGAAATAAAAAATTCTACAAATTTCCTGCTTTTGTCTTATTGCTATAGTGTAGCTTCGTTTAATAAATATTGTGTAATAAAAATATCTGCAAAGTTAGAGCTTTTATTTTGTTCGAAAGCTAGTACACTGAACCCTTTTAAAAAATAAAATTCCAAAAGCCCCGCGTTGACAGCGCTATTTGTACCGTGTGAAAAAATGTTGCCCCAAGCTTGGGCGTAATTTTTGTAGCTTCTTCTCTTGCTATTTTTTTTTGCTCCATTTAGACTGCGTCTTTTTGTAACATTTTTAAATACTGGACGCCCCAAGCTTGAGCACAATTTTCTTGCAGCCCCGCTTTAATTTCTGATAATGAATTGAGTGAAACCTGATATTAAAAGAACTAAAGAAATTAAAGAGACACTAGCTCAGTTTTCCTTGGTAGAGAAATATGGGTAAGAGATAGTTTTTTATACGTCTTTCTGGAAATTATTTTCTATTTTTTTTTTAAGAAACCTCAGTTGTACGACTTTTTGTTTTTTAAGGGCACCACTCATTTTAAAATAGAAAGGATTTAACTTCAGCTAAGAAAATGAGAAAAAACTGAAGTGTTTTATGGATATTACTAAAAGGAATTAGTCTAGTACAACTGATCCTGAAAAGGAAAATAAATATTCAGTGATACACTTAGCTTTAATCAAAAAGAAAATTTATTCATGTTTTTTTTAAAAATAATAAAAGTTCTAACCTTTGCAGTTTACCAAAAATTCTAGCCTAAACAGTAGTTGTTACTTTAAAATTTTATATTCTTATAAATCCCCGAAGGCGAGGTATCGTGCCTTACACTTCACTTTTTTGTCTGTGTTACATTGTAGTCAATGCACTCTCCGGGATAAGTCTATATAAGGGATTTGGTTGACTTACAGTGTTTCATTCCTGTCTGTGATGGACTTTGACCGATTTCACTTTTTTTTTTTTTTAACACTTAGAAAGCTCACTACAGCTTTTATTGTCGAAACTTAGCGACTCTGGTGAAGATTAGCCTACTTCGGCTAGACGGTACTGCCTGGTTGCGCTAGATGGAAACGACGACCGACATGGTCGGCAGCTAGATCAAAACCGCTCACTGGTCTGCGGCTCGATGGAACTCCCCTGCCTGGCGACTTCGATGGAAAAAGTCCTGCCGGCTGGTTCTCGGACGTTTAAATAATCGTGCGACCTTTGCCGGTCATATCACGTCGCTCCAATCTGAACTCCGGGTCAAACATTTGACCAATCGTGGCCTGGCGAAAGATTCGGTCCGAAAGCCCGCACAATAAACTATATAGTATATACCATATGTCCTAAAAACTTCTGTTTAATATACCGGTCGATATTTTAAAATAAAAATAAATACAATTTGAAATGGACAGTAACATTGCATAGTCTTAAAATCCAGGAAAAAATGAATGTTACAAGATAATAATCTTAGGATGTAAAATCCTATATTTTCACTAGTTTTGATCTTTAATGATATTGAAAATGGAAAAAAGCTACATTTGCTGCTTTAGTCATCATTTTTAAATAAAGTTCCTGCTGGTGCTATAATTTTTTGGTGGTACATCTAATTGTATTTAAAAATAAAATTAACTGATTTTTATAATTTATAATGACATATTTTTATTAAGACGTTTTTAAAAGATTAAAATAGGTTAATGTTTTTAAACAGGATCTTAATAAGGCAATAAAAACCACCAAAAATTAGAACAGAAAATAATATAGAAAGTAGGCTATACTAACGACCCCTTCTGTTCACGAAGAGGCGTCCTATAAAGACCAGCAATGTTCCCAAGATCATAAAAAAGAAAAATCGTACATAACAACATAATAATAGATCATAAAAGCTTACCTAAAAATATTAAAAACTGTAAGTTTAAAAACTCATTGTTCGAATTCTGTGTACCATCTGTAAAAGTCTTTAGTTCCCGGTAATATTTTGATAGCGTAATCCAAAATAAAATCGCCCCTTAATGTTACTCGACAAAAAGAGAGTACAGTGCCACATTAATTTCTGTCAAATTAAAGAAAGAGAACGAATACGGAAATAAAACTGTCATATCATTTAGGAGAGTGAAAATTTAACAATGGCGGCGGAAAGCAGATAATACTCTCTATCCACCTTCTAACAGGTGTCCCTAAATGGTATTGTCCGTATCAGTCACCATCTTGATGTCGCCTACCCCAGTGATTTAGGGGGATCAATTTTTTCTGTCCGACACACAGTCCTGTTGTTCGACTATATATTATATTCCTCGCAATCTTCTGACCTAGTTCGTCAATAATATCTGTCTGTATACAGGCATGTCGATGAAGTCTAAAATAATGGAAATATCTCCAAGTTGGATGATTTTTTTAGGAAAAACAACCTTAGGCGAGTGAACTGTATTTATTTATTTTTAGTTATACAATTTTATATTATATATGTTCACATAAGGAATGGATTTGGGCAAACTTTTTTAATTTTTTTTAGTGAGACACCTTATATATTCTACTTTAACTGACAAGTTTTCAATATCCTTTGGGTACTGATCAATTTATTGGTTTGTAATTATAAAATAATTGTTTTCATTCAATCAGCAAGTATAATTTCGTCATTCTATGTCCACTGGAAAGAGGAAGCAGTATGCAAGTAGTGTATCTACACGGGGCTCCCACATTAATGGCCAATCACAGCCCAGCATTTGGGCTGGCTCTGACGTCATAGAAATTTGGACCAATGAGAGCGTTGTATGAAGTGGCAACATTGTGTGTGTGTTAGGTTGGGGCAACACTGTGTGACCGTTGACAAATGTGAAGTCTGTCAAGGGGGCTGTGCGATGTTGCCATGTGTAATGTTCCAGGGAGGGCTGCAGGAGTGGGTTCCAGGAGGGCCGGCCGGGGGCCCCCCTTTTCAGTATCCTGCGGGTGGGGATTGCGTATGATATTGGTTGAATAAACCTAAAATAGGGGGGGGCGTAGTCCTAGCTGTGGGAACGGGGCCCCCATTTGGGTGCATGGGTGGGGGCTCAGGGAGCCCTATCGGTGTCCTACATGTAGGAATTGGTACCCCCATTTGGTTGTGTTTGTTGTTACATGCGCAGGTGTATGGGGCTCAGGGGGCCCACGGAGCCACCAGTCACATGCACCAGCGCATATGGCAAGAACAACATGGAGCCCCTAGCTGTAGGAACTGATACCCCATTTGGGTGCATGGGAGAGGGCTCAGGGAGCCCTATCGGTGTCCTACATGTAGGAATTGGTACCCCCCCATTTGGTTGTGTTTGTTGTTACATGCGCAGGTGTATGGGGCTCAAGGGGCTCACGGAGCCACCAGTCACATGCACCAGCGTATATGACAAGAACAATATGGAGCCCTAGCTGTAGGAACTGGTACCCCCATTTGGGTGCATGGGAAAGGGGCTCAGGGAGCCCTATCGGTGTCCTACATGTAGGAATTGGTAGCCCATTTGGTCGTGTTTGTGTTGTTACATGCGCAGGTGTATGGGGCTCAGGGGGCCCACGGAGCCACCAGTCACATGCACCAGCGTTTATGGCAAGAACAACATGGAGCCCTAGCTGTAGGAACTGATACCCCATTTGGGTGCATGGGAGAGGGGCTCAGGGAGCCCTATCGGTGTCCTACATGTAGGAATTGGTACCCCATTTGGTTGTGTTTGTTGTTACATGCGCAGGTGTATGGGGCTCAGGGGGCCCACGGAACCACCAGTCACATGCACCAGCGTATATGACAAGAACAACATGGAGCCCTACCTGTAGGAACTGGGGCCCCATTTTTGTGATTAGTTTGGTTAAATTGCAGTCATAATGGTGAACGTAAAATAAAAAATTTCAGTATATAGGTTAGATTTGCAGCATGTGTAAACCTAACTTATATATTGAAATATTAATTTTACGTCACGTTCAAATAATCTAAGTGAAGGAAAGTAAAAGACGCATACACAAATTTTCAAAAAATACATATATTTATTTTAAAAATAAAATAATGTTGTTACAAACTTATCTAAATGAAAGAGCGAGTAAAAATTTTATATGAATTTAAAGTAGATAATCATCATCAGAGTCGCTCTCGTAGGGATCTTTAAAACGTCTCTTCACTCCATATGGATGGTTAGCATGTAGTTTCTCAAGACAGTGATCCTGTTCATATACTTCAAATAAGACTTCAGAAAAAACAACTCTGACACCAAAACTCCATATTGTGATAATAAAGTATGGGTAACTGTAGTTTATCGCATATAGCATGATAATGATTGTTTATAATATTAAAGTTTTTAGTACATTGTTTAAAATTATTATAACATTTCTTACATATCCTAATATTAAAGTCCTTAACTAAATATGTCATTACATCGAAGTGATCTAACCAATCTGTAGTTGTAAGTACTGCATTTCTGGAAGCCATAGTAAAAGTCTTACTTAAATGCGAAACCTCTGAAGCACCCTGTAAAATGATCATGATCGTGTACGATAACATCCTTCGATTTAAATCGAAGCTCGCATATGTGACAATGTGTAGCATCTTCTACAGAATTAATAACCATAGGTGTTATATTTTTTAAGCGACTATAAATCGTACTAGATAACTGGGTCATTTCATTAACGAACCATTCAACACAATTGGTGCCGCGATAACTTTTGAAATGGGAAAAGGAGTCGTCGTACGTACATTTCAAATATAAACCAGCACTGAAAGCTTCGTGCCGTTGGTACTTCTGAGTATTTCCACCTGATGACTCATTTAAAGGAATTAACTGACATTCAAAGTCAGCATATATGATAAAAGGGCATTTTTGTTTATAAATAAAATTTTTAAATTCAATAAATTCATACTTTGGAAACGTTACTTTGTATTCATTGAACTTCGTGCTCGGTTAATTTGTTTTCAGAAAAAAAATAATTTAGACAACGATCACAAAAAAATAATTTTTTCTTTTGTTTACCAAGTTGTGATTTCAATAGTCGCGATAAGTGTTTAATCCAGCAATAATGATATTTGATGTTGATATCTTCGATATCAAAGTCATTTAATTTTGGAAAGTATTTATCTTGAACCAAAAGCAAATTGACATGTCTAGGTAACTTATTTTTGGTTAACCGAGCCGGAACCACATTGAAAGAAGAAGATCCCTTAGTTTCTATCAGTTTCTAAAGCATAAACATTTACCGAAATATTATTATTTTTTTCGAATTTAGGAATTTGGTCTAATGTCATAGGTGATGGTAAATTTTCAATGTTTAGTACTGTTCTGTAATATGGATACGAAAAAGTTAGGTTATAATTATTGTGAGATGGGATTAATGCGCTAACAATTGCCCAAAAGAAACAGGCATGATCATTGTTCTTAATATTGATACAGACCTTTTTTCGTTCTATTTCGTTTAGGTAGTTTAATGTAAGATCATCCGTTCCCCATTTCAAATTTATTAATATTAATGTCAAGATAAATTATTTGCTGTAAAGCGAAAACGCTCTGGCGTTCTTGAAATTCAGACAATTTATTAAGAACTTTATCATAAACATGCTCAAAGAACCATTGCTCTAAATCCGTACCCAAATCGATTCCTTGTATTAAAATATTTTAAATCAATAATATCAGATTCGGTACCTTTTTTAATAAACTCCCCACAAAAAGTCGTATTAACTTTTATAGTTGGAAAAATCCTCAAGATAGCGTTTATTTTCTTTCGAAATAAAATAAATGCATCGTTTAAAAATAAATTTATATCTTTGTGAACTAAATTAACGATAACTCCGGACTTAACAGAAAGCCTCGCGCTGCTAAATGCGAGCTCAATGCCAGGAGCGCGACACCTCGGCTGGTAGATCCTCACGCTATTCATCTAGTTAGGAATTGGCGAGCGCGAGGTTGACGGTTTCGTAGTTCTGCAAGTGGCCAGCGACGATTGGTGAGAGGACGCCACCGTCGACGCACGGTGTGCTCTCTCGCTCCCACTCACAAACACTCCGTGTCGTGTTGTCTCTGTCTAATAGCCGAAGGTAGCCGACGACACCCGAGCGCTCAAGCCGAGTGGAGTTACTGGAGTCGGTGGAGTCAAACTTTTGTATTCTGTCCTATGCGCCGACGGTCTGCGACACAAATCTAAAGAAATATGTTCACGGTGAATAGCTCTGTGACAAGAAATTAACCTCCTTTGTATCCGATTACACCAAACGCTAACATCCCGATCCGAAAAATTATCAAATAATACTTTTTTAAGATTTTGAAATGAAGTAATGAGAATATTAGCTTTCGTTATGGCTTCCATAATAACAGTAATTTACAAAATATAGGGTTAGACTCACCTCTTAATATTACTGCGATAGTTCAATGTTGAACAGCGTGATTGGATTCCGTTTTCCAACGTCCTTTGTACCCAGGAAAACTACGGAGTATTTACCGCAAACAAAATCGACTAGGTTTGGTCTAATGATGTCAGTAACTCGTTTTGGTAAAAACACAACTTTTTCTCCCAAGTCCAACAAGATGGACTTGCCAAAACGGGTGTCGGTCTCCTTCGCACTGAGGATTGGATGGATTTGGTTAATTGGAAGGTCCTTTAGACTCACCACCGGCTTCTGCTCTGCAACACAGACGGAATTGATTATTGATAGATCCATCTAAAAATATAATAAGAACTAATCAGTCAATGTAATTTTTTTCTCTCTATTTTTAAAATAAAAAACTATGCAAGCAGAAATGATTAATGATAGATCCAATCTAAAATATATTAATAACAAAAATAAATAATCAGACATTGACATTTCTCTCTTTACTTTAAATAAAACTGTTACTTACATTTTCGAATTTTCACTAGACCACACACGCAAAAGAACGTCACGGCTCACGCAGCCTTAAAATACAGTGCGAGAGTTGGTAATTAAATAATATCACTTCAAGTGTAATGTGTATAAATATAGTTATGTTTACGTCACATAAACCATAAAACCCACTGTACGTAGTGGTCTTGCGGGAATGCATAATGTAATCGTATGCAAATAGTTGACCTCACGTTCAGGAAATGTATTTGCTGATAATGCTTATTATGATTCAAATTACAGTCTATTAGTTTAACCACGTATCTATTCTTTTGATCTCGTAGTACTTCTTCCCTTTGTAAACATGATTCAAGTAGATTAAAATTTGAATTCTTCTTCTCTTCCTGAATCTTAAGATTATCACGACACTGATTAAGCTCTTTATCAATGCTGTATATTTCATTAATCTGAGCAGTTAAATTGCTCTTTAAATGGGTACTCTCAGTTTTGAGATCAGATATTATGATTTGACCATAAACATATCAGATACATCATGCTCTTGTTCATATAAATCTGAATAATAATCTGCCCTTTGTGAACATGCTAGATATAGATTCAAACTCGAGCTGAATAGCGTTAGCTAGAATGCAGCAGTAGATGAGAAATTTAAGTTTCATGTTATATGGTTGCTTGTATCCTTCTGGCTGACTGCTGTTGCTGTGTGAATCGGTTATATATTAAAAAGGGTATATTAGCACAAGCCTTAATCTATAAGGATCATTTTAAATGTTATTATCGCAGAGTAAACGTCGTAAACGCGGAAAGGGTTTGTAAATGCCCTAATTAATAAATTACCTTTTGAACTACATTTGCCAAAGTATAATTATTGCGGCCCCGGAACAAAGTTACAAGAAAGGCTTAAACGTGGTGACCCTGGAATAAACCCTCTGGACGCTGCGTGCAAGGAACACGATATAGCCTATTCTAGAAACAACTCGTTGAAGGATCGTTATAAGGCTGATTTTGTGTTTGGAAAATAAAGCGTGGGAACGAGTAAAATCAAAAGACGCATCGCTTGGTGAGAAAGCAGCAGCTTGGACAGTTACTACAGTCATGAAGGCAAAGCGTAAAATGGGGATGGGGTGCGTAAACCTACTGTATCATTTAAACGGCACATAGTCGATAAAATAAATAATACTTTGAAGAAAGGTGTAGATACGGGTAATTTAAAAAAGTCATCTTTAATAGCATTGCGGGCAGCACGAGCGGCTATTAAAAAGGTGAGTGGTCGTTCAAAGGTTCGTGTTTCACGAGTAATACCATTTGAATCGAAAAGAGGTGGAATTCTACAGCTCCTTCCAATATTAGGAGCACTGGGAGGACTAGGCAGCTTAGCCGGCGGCTCTTCAGCCATAGCAAAAACCATAATAGATGCAAAGAATGCCAAAAAGGCGTTAGAGGAACAGAAACGGCATAATAAAGCTGTTGAACAAGAGCTCGGTAAGAAAGGATCAGGTCTATTTATGCGACCAAAAAAAAACAAATGTGGTGGTTATGGTCTCTATTTAAAGCAAAAACCAAAAAACTACCAATAAAGCTACCCAAAAGGGCATTATAGGATATAGAATTACAGAAATATGCGAAGAGACTCAAAATATCCCATTTTAGAGGAGTATTTATGCGAGATACTCTACCAGAGGGTCCGAAAGTATATGAAAGCGGTATACTTAACCTAGATTTATCGTGTAATGAAGGAACCCACTGGGTAGCTTATATTAAACGTAAAAATCCTGTTCTGTACTTTGACAGTTTCGGATACCTGAAACCACCGCTGGAGTTGGTGAAATATTTTGGAGCAAACACGGATATCTGCTATAATAGTACTGCTTATCAAACCTACAATCAAATAAACTGTGGACACTTATGTCTGGAATTTCTATATAAAAATAAATAACTAAGTTGCAACTGATTAGTCTTACTATTACATTCATCATAGTGCAATGTCCCAGGTGTTTACGTTGAAAAGCACTAACTATATACTATCTATAGATTTCATCAATCCTCTTTCCCTAGACGAAACTTCCGACTACGGACTTGCTTTGATTGGATTTTATTCTTACAATAGTATCCCCAATATAGAGAGTGACAAAAACAAGTTCACCTATACAGACGTTAAAACAAACGAGACCAAAACAGTTGCTATACCCACTGGATCTTATGAAATTTCCGACATTGAAACGTACATAAGGCGGAAGATCATACCAAAAGAAGTCAAGCAGGAACATTACGATCGATATATTTCAATAAAGCCTAACAATAATACGTTAAAGTGTGAAATTCAAAGCGAATATTTTCACGTGGACTTTAGGGTAGTCGATAGCATTGGCAAAGTTTTAGGATTTTTCCCCGCGAGAGTTAAAGCAGGGGCAACTGCACGAGTCTGATCTCCCAGTCAATATAGTTAATGTGAGGACCCTACATATCGATTGTAACATAACTACAGGAGCGTCTACAATCATAAACCTTCACATACAATTTACGAATTTGCTGTCGACGTTGATCCTGGTTACGCTATCAACGAGATTCCACGGAACTTAACCTATTTACCTATCGTTAATAAACGTGAAATTTCCAATATTACTTTAAGTATTCTCGATCAAGACTTTAATCCAGTCAATTTTAGTAACGAAGAGATCATCGTTCGTTTAGAGCTTAAGAAATGGGTTTAAGATTCAACTATAATAATATAAGCAACCCAGCTACACCATCAGTCATTAGTAGATTATCAACTAGTCTACAAGGTCTAACTCCTTCCAACCGTCTCTTTCTCCAAAGTTTAGGATACAATGTCAGACCAAATATTCGGTATATACCGACATCGAAGGAAAGCTAACAAAAACCGAGGGTGATGGAACTGTAAGCTTTGTGAATAATCCTTCTGCATTCTTCTTTGAGCAGATATCTTATAGCATAGATGGTCAAGAAGTAGACAGCGTGCCTGATCCTGGTATTGTAAGCTCCATTAAAGGATATCTCTGTTAATGATCCTATAAAAATGAGCACCGTCGATATCAAAGTAGACATTGAAGCGAGAAAAGGATTTCCAGCTAAAACAAAGGCATATTGCATCATCATCCACGACGTCATAATGGAGCATTTACCTCTTAGTGAAATTGTACGTAATTTTCTGTAAATTTATCAGTTGTCAAGAGACTGTATCACGATGAAGTTGGTTGCCCTCGATGTCCAGGGATTTAACATACTTTATGATAATGGAGTAGTCGAATTCCATGCCAAAGAAATAACGATATCGAACAGTTTGCAAACGAGTCATTATTTACTAAAACCGAAAGTACAGTTTTCAAAATTAACCCGATACAACAAAAAAGAAGTCATTAAAGCGGAAATGGAACATGGTTTGAAGTATTCTTCCGGGTACATAGAGTATAATCTAATAGAAGAAATTCTAGATAGAAGTCTGTCCAACTGTGATGTGCTGTATATTAAAGGAAACCATTCAGCTAGGTTCATTCAAGACAGCGCTACCACTTCTCATTTCAAGATTGTAGATATAGATACTCTCAACGTTTGGCACAAGCCATCATTCAAAGATCAGAAACCTGCATGTTTAGATCATATAGATTGCAACAGCAAGGTTCAGTGCAGTAAAACAAATTGTTTTGAAATAATTACCTGGCTTAAGAAGTTCATCCCATAATGTCCTGCATCGATCTACATTTAAGTAAGCTGAGACAACTAAAACAAGATGTTTACGAATATGAGAAACGTGTCCAGATGTATAAGGGTTTTGCCAACCTTTCTTTGAAATCATGGGAAGACAATGTATTTAATAATAAACTTAGATTTAAGAAATTTGTAACCAAAGTAATTAATAAAAATAGTTAATTCAAATTTATTTTATTAGTATATGTAAGTCCTCATAACCTCTAGTATTAATTATGAATTCATCCAGTCTAGATATACGCGAAACCTGTAGAAAAATCGATAGTTTTTGTTAATAAATTATCTTGTTGCGAAGCTAAGGTTAGATGGATTCCTCAGCGGGAATATTTAACAGCTTATATCGATCGCAAGCAAATAACAACAAATTTGGGGGAAAGACATTACGTAACATGCGTATGGTCGCAACCTGGGGTTAAAGAAGGTCCTAATATGTGTGAATGCGTCCAAGTTAGCATGGTGTTACGACGTGTCAACGATGAATTGCCTAACGAATGTTGCAATGTGCGATGTAGTGTTCATTGTAATACACATATCGATAGGCTGTTAGATTGGCTATCGGAACTAGTTACCATCCTATCTTGCTGTTTAAAGAAATAATATATGCAATGTACGATTGAAACAATGTGCATTTAACAGTATGAAGAGTATTAAGCAACATAGTTTGCCTATTATAAACTTGGACTTTTTCGATGCCGACAATAAACGTAAAAATAGACATGGTGAATTACTGCCAAATTCATTTCGAGCGATATTTATAGGTCCCAGTGGTTGCGGTAAGACGAATGCTCTCCTAAGCTTATTGTTTACTATTAACGGGGCTAGATTTGAAAATATATACATTTATTCAAAGTCTCTATACCAACCAAAATATCAATTATTGGAGCAGGTGTTGAAAAACGTGAAAGGTGTAGGATATTTCCCTTTTAAGTGCAATGATGAAATTTTAGATCCAAAACAACTTATAAGGGATAACTGTAACATCATAGTGCTATTCAGACAAGATGAAATAAACCTGAAACATTCTTATGAAGAACATTGTTCTCCAGATATGCCATACAATCAATTTAAAAACCTATGCTCTGAATTATGGGTGCTTTGTAATCGTAAAGGATTTTGATGTGAAAAACGGTCGCTATCGTAAAGGATTTGATGAATATATAAGTATATAACAATATAATGCCATTCATTTGACATGATGACCTCATTAGATTCGCATATTACTAAAAAATCAACGAACTATCGCGTAATATTCGGAAAAAATATCGCGCACTCAAACTGAATCGAAGCGAAGAAAATGTAGAACTAAACAGAATATTTAAACCTATTACTGAACCTTTATTGCTAGACAAAAGCCGAAAAAGGACGTTGATGACGATAATGACGACGATAATGACGATAATGACGATAATGACGATAATGACGACGATAATGACGATAATGACGACGATAATGACGATAATGACGACGATAATGACGATAATGACGATAATGACGACGATAATGGCGATAATGACGACGATAATGACGACGATAATGACGATAATGACGACGATAATGACGATGTTGACGATAAGAAAACAACGTTGCCAACGTTGTCAACGTTGCCCAACGAAGAAGGAAGAAGTTATTCTAAAGAAAAAGAGAATAGTCCAAAGTACGCAGCTGCTGTACAACCAAATTGGCGAAGTCGTTCCGAAGTATCGTTGTTACCGATCGAATCAATCGGTGAGTTTGATACTACTACCGCAGATGACGACGATGATTCCATATTTACAACTGAAACGTCTGCCGCGGAATAAGTTAGTCCTTCAGTCTATGAGGAATACTTGAACGACTATCCTAGATTGGCACGCTCCTACATCGATAGATATATAAGAGATGTGGATAAGAATAAGTTTGATACGACGTATGGTATAACTCACGATCATTTAACAAATAAGTGGTTACTTGGTAAGGACGAATTAGACTTTGATCGTCAAAAAGACCAATTTACCATTAGGTAGAACCTTTAAAGGGACAAGAGGACTATATGAATTGCTCTTTATGAAGGACCCTCACAACTATACGTTAGAAGATTCAAAACATTACAGGAAAATACTAGAATTAACGAATGTGCATAAGACTGGGTTTAATTCAACTGGTAAACTGAGAAGTTCTAAAAATCCCAAGTATACATCAATAATTAAACCAACAATCGATAGGAACAGACTCAGGACACATACACATACTGGAGCCGCGTTGCACTATAATGACAATCCTATAGAATATATCTATTGGGACCTCGTGGGACCAAAGATGAACACAGGAACACAAACAAACAATGGCGGAAGCAGCCAAAAGAGCTTCACCACAGAGGTCGTATCACCTCAAGAAAGCGAGGCAGACAAATCCTCATTGGAAACTGGGGTGAGAGTAACTCCCACCAACCAACAAGAAAACGAGGCAGATAAACCCTCATCAGAAACTGGGGCAAGAGTAACTCCCAGTGGCGAAAAACAGAAAGAGAGGCCCAAAAGGCTCAGTGGAGCGGGCAAAAAGAGGCTAGCATTCTACCTCAGAAAGGGCCTCAGTAAAGAAGAAGCATACAACAAGGCCTTAAACCCAATGCCAGTTTCCGACGGCAAAACACAAGGCCCAAAAAGGCAACGGTCGGAAGAGGAGACGCCTCCAGGAGCTAATGCTAAGAAGAGGTCTAAGGACGAACAACCGTCCATCTCCAGGGCAACAGCGCAACAGCATGAAAAAAAGACATCGATGTCCACACAGAGGCGGCCCACTGCCTCATACAAGGACATTGCAACAGGAGTCAAAATAGCGGTGCTAGCAAGAGACTATCCAAGTACGTCTCTCACGACCGAACAAATAGACTCTATTCAGGGAATAATTCTTGAAAAAATAATAGCTGACAAGGATCAGGCCACAAAACCTGCCTTTTTATGCTGCACCTACAAGGCAGGATATTTAGTCCTGCATTGCAAGGACAGCATGTCAGCTGAATGGGTAAAGGAGAACATCACCAATGCGTCACCGTGGGAAGGTACCTCACTGCTAGCCACAGAGGAACACAAGATCC
This sequence comes from Pachyrhynchus sulphureomaculatus, assembly GCA_019049505.1. Classification (NCBI taxonomy): domain Eukaryota; kingdom Metazoa; phylum Arthropoda; class Insecta; order Coleoptera; family Curculionidae; genus Pachyrhynchus; species Pachyrhynchus sulphureomaculatus. The sequence continues at coordinate 19,737 of JAHKBH010001743.1, forward strand.
CTCATTCACGGATAGCGGTAGGCTACTTCCCAAACTCCAATAAGCTGGAGACAAACAAGATATTGGATCTGCTACAGGGGCAGAACAATGGCCTCTGCGTCAAATCATGGCGACTCTTAAAAAGAGCTGAAAAGGGCTCTCACGTCACAATGGTCCTCGCGGTGGACCATAAATCAGCAGTCAGCCTAAAGGAGGCCAACGGAAAAGTAAACTTCCGCTTTGGCCAAATCGTCCTCAGGCTAAAAGCGGATAATACCAGTACAGACGTATTGGTCCAACAGATGGAAGCGGTGGGGCTGGAAGAAGAGGACGGGAGCCCTCCTTGCAGCGCTGAAGCAAACCAAAAACCATGAAGTGCCTCCAAGCTAACCTTCATCATGCAAAGGCTGCATCGGCTGAAATTAACAGAAGGTTTGCTGGTGGCATCTTCAACATAGGGCTGATTCAAGAGCCCTGGATATCAAGAGGCCATATTCGAGGTCTTAATACAAAAAATACACAGGTAATTTATGACACGGGCGCAGCCAAACCAAGGGCTGCGCTTATCATGAATACCAACATAAATTATTTGCCACTTACAGAATTTATGGATGGCGACACTGCAGTGGTGCTAGTTGAAGCGGACTTAAACGGCAGCAGATTAGAGGTCGTTATTGCCTCAGCATATTTTCCGGGAGATGCGGACGAAGCCCCACCTACCAACATCAAGGGTCTAGTAGAGCACTGTAAACGCCACAGAAAGACCCTAATGATTGGTTGTGATGCGAACGCCCACAATACAGTATGGGGAAGCACGGACACAAATACCAGAGGTGAGTCACTCTTAGAATTTTTAATATCTTCTAATATGGGGATTGTTAATAGGGGGAATAATCCAACGTTTAGCAATGCCATTAGGGAAGAGGTCCTCGATTTGACCCTCATAACTAACAAGTCTCTTGACATGATTGGTGATTGGAGAGTATCTGAAGAGGACTCCATGTCGGATCACAAACATATTATATTTGAAATAAGGGGACTGGTAAAGAGCCAAACACTCTACAGAAACCCCAGGGCAACAGACTGGACCAATTATTCGGAATGTCTGCAGTCTAGAATTACTGGAAGAACATTTCCTACTACATCAACTGAGGATTTAGATGTTTCAGCTGCGGAACTGACTGACATCGTTATATCCTTCTTTCAAGAGAACTGTCCTCTTAAAATGAAATCCTCCACAAAAAGGGTACCATGGTGGAACAGGAACCTGGAAAAACTACGCAAAACAGCAAGATTGGAATTTAACAAGGCCAAGAGATCAGGAAATTGGGATAGGTACAGAGAAGCCCTAACCACATATAACAGGGAGCTGAGGAAGTCTAAAAGGAAGTCATGGAGACTCCTCTGTGAGGAACTTAGAGACATCCCGGCCTCGGCCAGGTTGCACAAGGCCCTTTCAAAAGGGGCTATAAATCCGGTAGGCACACTCAGAGAGCCTGAGGGCACCTATACTAGTACATTTAACAGTACATTAGAGCTCCTTCTTAGGACTCACTTTCCTGATTGCAGGCGTCATGCTTCGGGTGCTGATGAACGGAGGATACCGACGGGTGTCCACCGCGACACGGTGAATCAGGCAATCAGGAGGTTAGTAACCTTTGAAAAAGTAGAATGGGCAGTAAACTCCTTCAGACCCTACAAATCACCTGGGCCGGACGGTATTTTTCCGGCCCTACTATCAAAGGGAAATGCTTCCCGATGGTCAACATTTTTAGATCGAGCCTAACACTGGGATATGTTCCAGAGATTTGGAGAGAGGTAAAAGTCATATTCATACCCAAGGGAGGGAACAAACCCCCAGAATCTCCCAAATCCTACAGACCTATAAGTCTATCTTCTTTTATGTTGAAGACACTAGAGAAGATACTAGACCAGTACCTCAGAGCGGAGGTACTTACTATGAGTCCGCTGCATGGACTGCAATTTGCCTATCAGAAGGGCAAGTCAACTGTCACGGCACTACATAAACTTGTTCTAGATATCGAAAAGGCTCTGGACTCTAAAGAGATTGCCCTATGTGCATTCATGGACATTGAGGGCGCCTTCGATAACGCGAACTTCCTCGCAATGGAAACAGCACTCTCCAGCAGAGGAGCTGATCCGGCGGTGGTAAAATGGATCAGCAACATGCTGAATCAAAGGCTGATTAGAGCCTCACTTGGTTCGACAGCCCTTAGTGTCACTGCGGTTAAGGGATGCCCTCAGGGTGGGGTACTATCCCCCCTTCTATGGTCTGTTCTGGTCGACGACCTGATTAGGATCCTTAACCGGAAGGGATACAAAACCATCGGATACGCGGACGATATCTCAGTGATAATCAGAGGCAATCATCCTGGGACGGTTGGTGAACTGATACAGGATGCTCTGTACACAACATGGGAATGGTGCAGGACGGAGGGGCTGTCGATTAACCCAACGAAGACAACCATCGTACCATTTACTAAAAAGAGGGTGTTAGAGATCCCCATCTTAAAAATAAACGATATTGAGGTCGTTCCCAAGGAAGAGGTAAAATATCTGGGTATCGTACTGGATAGGAAACTCACTTGGGAACCACACCTCGAATCGGTGCTGAAAAAGGCTACAAAACACCTTTGGACTGCCAAACAACTACTCGGTAGGTCCTGGGGCCTTAGCCCTAAAATGACCTACTGGATATATACTCAACTGGTCAAACCAAAAATACTATATGGATCTCTGGTATGGTGGGGCAAGACCAAACTAAAAACAGCAATACGGCGGCTATGTAGGGTGCAAAGACTTGCATGCCTATGCGTTACAGGAGCTATGAGATCCACTCCAACGGCGGGCATGGAAGCTCTTCTGAACCTTACACCGCTTAACGTGGCTGTTCAAGAGGAGGCAACTTTTCAGGCTATCTCCATCCACAGAAGGGAAAAACTTAAGGAGGGCAACCTTATCGGTCATCTCATGATCCTGAAGGGGATCGGAGACATACTTAATATGTCAACGGCCAGCGTCACCATTGATCCTATACAGTGCTTCGTTAGGAAGTATGGAGTCTTCTTCCCGACAAGGGAAGAGTGGTGCGCAAACCCAAGGTGGCTACAGGATGGCTCACAAAAGTGGTACACGGATGGATCCAAAACTCTCCAAGGGGTGGGAGCAGGAATAGTGGGGCCTAGAGCACACAGAACAATAACATTGAGCAAGGACACCACAATATTCCAGGCGGAACTATACGCAATATTGGAAGCTGTAGGGATCCTATCCGAAAGGGGATACAGGGGAGTAAGTATCAAAATACTCTCGGACAGCCAATCAGTCTTAAAGGCCCTGAATAGCTGTACAATCACGTCCAGGCTAGTACTGGAATGTCATAACATGCTTAATGCCCTGGCAATTCAGAATCGGATTACTCTGATCTGGGTTCCAGGACATGAGGGGCACAGAGGAAATGAGATGGCAGACATCTATGCAAAAAAAGGGGCTGAGGGGACCTTCATTGGACCCTCTCCATCCTTTGGATTCAGCAGGGGTCTCCTTAAAGAGGAGATGATGAAATGGACAAAATCCATAGTAGAGAAACATTGGAACGACACCAACGGTCTGGAACATTCTAAAAAGTTTCTGAGCTTTGATGCAAGGAGGGCGGATCTCGCCCTAAAAATGGATAGGAAAAGCCTAAGATTACTGGCGGGGGCACTCACAGGCCACCATACCTGCAATAAGCACCTATACAGAATGGGCCTATCAACCACGTACACCTGCAGATTCTGCGGTGAGGAAGAGGAGTCCATGGAACACTTGATTACCAACTGTGCGGCATTGGGACACAGGAGACATAGGATACTACATGCCTATACGCTGGGTGAACAGGATCTGCTAACGCTCCGATTAAAGGAGCTGGTCCTGTTCCTGGATCATCAATGATGGTCGCAGTGCAAAGGGCCATTTTGGGCCACACTCCCCTCTACACATTACATTACATTACATATCTATTGGGATGACATTAATGAGTTGGTTGACAGCCTAAGACTGCTTATAGCATCCCAGCAAGCTGGTAATACTTCACATAGTAACGAAATAGAGTCAATAATCAGCGAACTCAAGGAGACTGGTATTATATATTAACCTGTGTTTACCCATAATCTCTTCAGTTCATAATGACGCTCAATAAATTTGGCACCTCTTCAGCTAAGCATTCCACACGCTCAGAGTCCAGTTCTATAGCTGTAAATGGATTACAGTATACAATCGCTGGAGATGTTGATATGGAAAATAAGAAAATTACTAATGTTAAGGCACCTACTTTAAACCATGATGTTGTTAATAAGGAATACCTAGACACTGAAATTTTCACAGTTCAACGTCAAAGTCCAAAATATTAAAGACGAACTTAGTAAGATAGAGCAAAAACTCGATGATGAGCGGTTTTCTTATACAAATCATAAGATTACCAAGCTAATTAAGAGTAATGGTGAGCAACTTGATAACATTAATCAAAAAACTGAAAAACTAAAGAAGGATATTGACGCATATAAAGAAGTACATAATAACACTATAGAACTTCATATAACGAATTTAATGTCACGTATAGAAAAGCTGGAAAGAATAACTGACCCACGCATATTCAAGTCACTTGCTGCGTATGAAACATCGCAAAATATTGCAACGCCAACGAACAAGACGTAAATAATGCGTAAACAACAAAAACAGACATCAAAGGAAAAACTTCAGCTTGTAAACGAACTGCATAAGCCAATTAAAAGAAATTTTAGGCGACGTAGGACCATCATTAAAGGATTAGACGAGTACTGGCAAATGGATCTTGCGCAGATGGACATGTACGCGAAATCAAACAGAAATTTCAAATACATTTTGGTTGTTATTGACTGTTTTTCAAAGTTTGTTTGGGCTAGACCGCTAAAATCCAAACATGCGTCCGAAACAACTAATGCGTTCAGTTCCATATTACAAGAAGGGAGGCATCCTAAGAATAGCCCCCTCAGATAGGGGGTTAGAATTCCATAATGAAAAGTTCAAGGCTTTAATGAAGAAGCACAACATAAACCATTATAGTACCTTCAGTGAAATGAAGGCTTCAATAGCTGAACGGGTTATTCGAACAATTAAGGAACGGCTGTTCAAGTACTCTACAGCTCACGGAACTTACAAGTGGATTGATATACTACCACAAATAGTTGATGATTATAATAATACGAAACATCGTACTATTAAAATGAAACCCGTAAATGTTACCAAGGAGAATGAAAGTCGACTCCTAAAATCGGCATATAATTTTATTAAACTCGCTGTAGAACGCAAATATAAATTAGGAGATGTCGTTCGCATCAGTAAGGCTAAGCATATCTTTGCCAAAGGATATACACCTAATTGGACCACGGAATTATTTATAATTATCAAAGTTAGGATTACAAATCCCACAACCTATCTCTTGGAGGACATGAATGGAAGACCTGTAAGTGGAACTTTCTACGAACAAGAACTACAACGCACAACGCAACCTGATATATATTTAGTGGAAAAGGTTTTACGTCGAAAGGGTGATAAAATTTACGTAAAGTGGCTCGGTCTAGACAAGTGCCATAACAGTTGGATTGCCAAAGATAATGCATATTAAGTTAAGCACTAGTTTAATGGGCAGTCCACCATCACACATGAGATCGTATTTATGTAGCGGATGTTGGAGGGTAACGAAATCTGCTTCGCCAATACCACTGTAACTAAACATAAGAGGTCGAACACCACGTACCCTTGAACTAAGAATGAAAATTTTTAGTCGCCGGCGCATAGGACAGAATACAAAAGTTTGACTCAACCGACTCCAGTAACTCCATTCGGCTTGAGCGCTCGGGTGTCGTCGGCTACCTTCGGCTATTAGACAGAGACAACACGACACGGAGTGTTTGTGAGTGGGAGCGAGAGAGCACACCGTGCGTCGACGGTGGCGTCCTTTCACCAATCGTCGCTGGCCACTTGCAGAACTACGAAACCGTCAACCTCGCGCTCGCCAATTCCTAACTAGATGAATAGCGTGAGGATCTACCAGCCGAGGTGTCGCGCTCCTGGCATTGAGCTCGCATTTAGCAGCGCGAGGCTTTCTGTTAAGTCCGGAGTTATCGTTAATTTAGTTCACAAAGATATAAATTTATTTTTAAACGATGCATTTATTTTATTTCGAAAGAAAATAAACGCTATCTTGAGGATTTTTCCAACTAAAGTTAATACGACTTTTTGTGGGGAGTTTATTAAAAAAGGTACCGAATCTGATATTATTGATTTAAAATATTTTAATACAAGGGATCGATTTGGGTACGGATTTAGAGCAATGGTTCTTTGAGCATGTTTATGATAAAGTTCTTAATAAATTTTCTGAATTTCAAGAACGCCAGAGCGTTTTCGCTTTACAGCAAATAATTTATCTTGAAATTAATATTAATAAATTTGAAATGGGGAACGGATGATCTTACATTAAACTACCTAACGAAATAGAACGAAAAAAGGTCTGTATCAATATTAAGAACAATGATCATGCCTGTTTCTTTTGGGCAATTGTTAGAGCAATATTCCCAGCTCACAATAATTATAACCTAACTTCTTCGTATCCATATTACAGAACAGTACTAAACATTGAAAATTTACCATCACCTATGACATTAGACCAAATTCCTAAATTCGAAAAAAATAATAATATTTCGGTAAATGTTTATGCTTTAGAACTGATAGAAACTAAGGGATCTTCTTCTTTCAATGTGGTTCCGGCTCGGTTAACCAAAAACAAGTTACCTAGACATGTCAATTTGCTTTTGGTTCAAGATAAATACTTTCCAAAATTAAATGACTTTGATATCGAAGATATCAACATCGAATATCATTATTGCTGGATTAAACACTTATCGCGACTATTGAAATCACAACTTGGTAAACAAAAGAAAAAAATATTTTTTTGTGATCGTTGTCTAAATTATTTTTTTTCTGAAAACAAATTAACCGAGCACGAAGTTCAATGAATACAAAGTAACGTTTCCAAAGTATGAATTTATTGAATTTAAAAATTTTATTTATAAACAAAAATGCCCTTTTATCATATATGCTGACTTTGAATGTCAGTTAATTCCTTTAAATGAGTCATCAGGTGGAAATACTCAGAAAGTACCAACGGCACGAAGCTTTCAGTGCTGGTTTTTATTTGAAATGTACGTACGACGACTCCTTTTCCCATTTCAAAAGTTATCGCGGCATCAATTGTGTTGAATGGTTCGTTAATGAAATGACCCAGTTATCTAGTTCGATTTATAGGCGCTTAAAAAATATAACACCTATGGTTATTGATTCTGTAGAAGATGCTACACATTGCCACATATGCGAGCTTCGATTTAAATCGAAGGATGTTATCGTACACGATCATGATCATTTTACAGGGTGCTTCAGGGGTTTTGCATTTAAGTAAGACTTTTACTATGGCTTCCAGAAATGCAGTACTTACAACTACAGATTGGTTAGATCACTTCGATGTAATGACATATTTAGTTAAGGACTTTAATATTAGGATATGTAAGAAATGTTATAATAATTTTAAACAATGTACTAAAAACTTTAATATTATAAACAATCATTATCATGCTATATGCGATAAACTACAGTTACCTATACTTTATTATCACAACATGGAGTTTTGGTGTCAGAGTTGTTTTTCTGAAGTCTTATTTGAAGTATATGAACAGGATCACTGTCTTGAGAAACTACATGCTAACCATCCCTATGGAGTGAAGAGACGTTTTAAAGTTCCCTACGAGAGCGACTGATGATGATTATCTACTTTAAATTCATATAAAATTTTTACTCACTCTTTCATTTAAATAAGTTTGTAACAACATTATTTTATTCTTAAAATAAATATATGTATTTTTTGAAAATTTGTGTATGCGTCTTTTACTTTCCTTCACTTAGATTATTTGAACGTGACGTAAAATTAATATTTCAGTATATAGGTTAGGTTTACACATGCTGCAAATCTAACCTGTATACTGAAATTTTTTATTTTACGTTCACCATTATGACTGCAATTTAACCAACTAATCACAAAAATGGGGCTGCAGGTCCTACAGGTAGGGCTCCATGTTGTTCTTGCCATAAACGCTGGTGCATGTGACTGGTGGCTCCGTGGGCCCCCTGTGCCCCATTCACCTGCGCATGTAACAACAAACACGACCAAATGGGGTACCAATTCCTACATGTAGGACACCGATGGGGCTCCCTGAGCCCCTCTCCCATGCACCCAAATGGGGTACCAGTTCCTACAGCTAGGGCTCCATATTGTTCTTGTCATATACGCTGGTGCATGTGACTGGTGGCTCCGTGGGCCCCCTGAGCCCCATACACCTGCGCATGTAACAACAAACACAACCAAATGGGATACCAATTCCTACATGTAGGACACCGATAGGGCTCCCTGAGCCCCTCTCCCATGCACCCAAATGAGGTACCAGTTCCTACAGCTAGGGCTCCATGTTGTTCTTGCCATATGCGCTGGTGCATGTGACTGGTGGCTCCGTGGGCCCCCTAAGCCCCATACACCTGCGCATGTAACAACAAACACAACCAAATGGGGTACCAATTCCTACATGTAGGACACCAATAGGGCTCCCTGAGCCCCACCCCATGCACCCAAATGGGGCCCCAGTTCCCACAGCTAGGACTACGCCCCCCTATTTTAGGTTATTCAACCAATATCATACGCAATCCCCACGCGCAGGATACTGAAAAGGGGCCCCCCCGGCCGGCCTCCTGGAACCCACTCCTGCAGCCCTCCCTGGAACATTACACATGGCAACATCGCACAGCCCCCTTGACAGATGCGCGCGCGCGCAAACTTCACATCTGTCAACGGTCACACAGTGTTGCCACACCTAACACACACACAATGTTGCCACTTCATACAACGCTCTCATTGGTCCAAATTTCTATGACGTCAGACCCAGCCCAAATGCTGGGCTGTGATTGGCCATTAATGTGGGAGCCGTGTAGATACACTACTTATGCAATTAGGTTTATGTGTAAAAGTTTAAAATTTTTAAATTTGAGTTGATTTTGTTAGGATGGTAATGAGAAGGATAGAGATCTTAAAAAAATGAACTTTCGAACTTAAGTTCGTAAGCTTTTGTTTTTTTTTGTAACGTGTATAACTGAACTTAACTTAAAATGTATCCTCTGTTTCTTTAGCTCTCTCAGAAATTAATATTTTTTTACTCTCATGAATGTACTTCCTGTCCTCTTTTTAACTACCATTTGAAAATTTAACAGATATGACATTTCATGTTTAAAGAGACGATATTTATTTTTTTATGAAACCTGAAGGTACCTAAAATTTTTTAGTTGGACGTATTGGCAACGAAATTTCTTTGATTTCTTATCACTCAAGAGAAAAATTCTTGATTTTCGTTGTACGCCTTCCTCATTTTTTCTCCAACATTTGTCCACATTGCTTTCTTTCCGTCTTTTACTAGGTCCTTAACCACCTTCCTTTCACTTTTATATTTTTTGTAATCCTGTTGCGTCTTCTTGCTTAGGTAGTTCTTCCATTTTTTCCTTTTTACTTTAATTGCATTCTTTATTTTTTCGTTCCACCACTGTGTCTTTTTGTATTCTTTGTTTACAATCCTTGCGGTCCCATATACCCCTTAGGCTGCTTTTACTATTGCCTCCTTTATCTTCGTCCACATATCTTCTATTGTTTCCCACCCCGTTATGCCTTGCATGTCTTGTTGTATCTGCTTTCGGTATTTGTCTCTGAGTTCCTGTCTTTCTAATCTATAGCATCTTATCTTTCTATTTTTCACTTTCCTTCTCTCCCGCGATTTCTCTTGTGTATTTGTGTACGCCCTTGTGTTTGAAGTGGCTGTTTGTTATGATCAGCTCGTTTTCTATGCACCACTCGATATCTTTATTTACGTTTCCTACTCTCCCGTTCTTACTGTCATCTATTTTCTTTTGTAAATCCTTGAAGACTTTCTCCTTTTCCTCTTTTTTTGCATCCTCTGTTGGCCCATACGCCACCACTAATATATATTCTTCAATCTTCCACGCAATTGTTATTGATAGTATTCTCTCATTTATGTATTTTTCATTTTTAACGTTCACCATGTTTTTGTTCTTGATGAGTAAAGCAACCCCCGCTCTTGCGAATTCCTTCTTCTTGACCCCTGACCATATCATCCAGTGGCCACTGGCCACACTTCTCTATTCCGGATCCTTTCTTTTTAGTCTCCGTTATTCCCACATATTCCAGACCATAATCTTGCATCTCTTTCGTTAGTTCTTCTTCTTTTCCTGTAAGACTTTTAATATTCCAGTTTCATATCCTAATATACCTCTGCGTCTGTTTTTTATTATTATCCAAGTCGTCGTCCCTTTTCATAGCCAATTTCGTCTTCCGTCCTCTTCCCCTTCCCTCGTCTATTCTACTTGGTTTTTTGAGCATGTGGCGCTTACCCTTCTTATTTTTCAATTTAGGTCCAGGCTCTCCGATGATCCTTCATATACGGTTCTTTTTGACCTCCTGTTTGTGTCTGTTTTATGTCTATTTTCTTGTCGTACTTTTATATCTTTAGCCATGTATGACCTGTCGTTTGCTATCAATTTGTTGTACACCAACAAGGCTTTGTGTCCTTTGCTTCTTGCTTCCTTTAAGTGTGGTACTAGGGTAATCCTCTTCTACCCAAATATATAGTCCCTTCAGATTTTTTGTGTTTCTGATGGCTTTATATCTCAGGCTCTCTTTTGTGAACTTTACTCATATCGGTCTTTCCCGTTCTCCTTTACTCGTTATTCTTACGTGATTATGTTGCCGTGCGATTGCCAAGTCATTATATGTATTATAGAAATAAAGATGTCTAATATTAATACGGTCACTATAAATGTTGGTAGGTAACTAAATAGATAACAATTTATGACAAAGTTATTGAATAGGTGCTTCCATAGATACTAACTAAAATAACTGACTTGATTTTACATGGGATCTCACAACTTTTTGTGGTGGAAGGACTGCGTTGAGACTAGACATTTTTTTACATTTTATGTTTTTGATGGGATCCCATTTCTTTTTGTGGGTAGTCCCTCTTTTTTTTTCTTCTCGGGTAATATTTCTTGTACGTCAGCTATGGATTTTCTTAAAACCTACTCCCTGTCTCTACTGGTTTTTTCTCAAAGGCTATGATGTAACAATTTTTGACAAGTCTGGACGATAAGTGCTTCTAAGTCGATTATATTCAGCGATTGCGGACTCCTGAGCTTTATACTACCGAAGTCGACATTAATTAGATGTAATCTGCCCAGACTTGTCACTCTCGAAAGTGCCACGTATGCTTGACCGCATGTGAACACTGAAGAACCGATGTCCATCAGTGCACTGTTTAGACTTAGCCCCTGACTTTTGTGTATGGTAATAGCATAGGCTATACATATCGGAAACTGTTTGCGATGAACATAAGCTCTATTAATAATTTCAAATTTAGTTTTGACTGGACCAAGCTCGTAAATGTGTTTTTTTTATTTTATTTATATTTTCAGGATCAACCTTTACTCCTTGTACTATACCGATAGAACCGTTGACTAAGCCAAGACTCACGTCAATATTTCGTCTTAACGTGACTTTTGCTCTTATTTTAATAACTATATTCTCTTCTAGCCGTGCTGTCATATAAGCATCATCTTCATTACTTTTTTATAATTAAAATATACTTAAAGTATTTCACTTAACAATTTTTTAATTACACGAAGTAGGTAAGTATTATTAAACGAATATATTTGATAAATGAAAAATATTATTAAATATAATATATTAATTAATAAATAATACAAATTATTCATAATTACGGATGTTTTGGTGATTAATTAACTTAATACGACGTATTATTTACCGGGACTCACGGTTGATCTTGCATTGTGCTATGTATGGCTGAGCGCTGCGCGCACTCCGCCCTCCATTTCAAAAACGCTTAAGCGTATAAAAAAATATTTAGAACAAAATTTGTAGAGAATTTTATGCTCTACAATTTTCATAATAGATGCAAATATCATTGAAACCATAGGAAGCGAGATATTTGTGAAAACCCGATGTGACCTTTGACCTTGAATATTTTAAGACGCGGACACGAGATTTTATGAGACTTTTGAGACAACTTTTAGAATGCCAAAATAAAGGTTTATACAAATTTACAGCTTATTATCTCTCATTCCAAGGTTGCGATTGAGAGACAGCGATCCAAGAACAACGTGAATCGCATTTTTTTTTTCCGCACACACGACCGCCCTCCTGGAGCGCTTTAGGGACTTCCCTGCAGCACGTGTGCTAGACCCATAAAAAAAAATCCGAGGTTGACCCTCTTTTTTGGCATTTAGAAAACGGAACTGAAATTTCGGGATGTTTCAGTTTTTTCTTCCTTTATAGCTAAACACTAACTAAATTCAAAATTTGAAGTTTGTGTGTCTGCTAGAAGTACCTTAGAATTTTGATGATCGGTGAGTGTGTCAGTGACAAAATTAAAGAACTTCGACGGGCGATAGTTCGTAAACTGTAAGGTATAAATAGTAGGTAATTTAGGAATATAGCTAGTATAGTATGTCCTCTTGGTCACTCAAAATTCAGACTTCTAGCTTTATCCACAACGAAGTTACGGGGGGGGGTCGAAAGTGCCGTGAGTGGCTTCGAGAAAAGGATGGTACGGCTGAGCTTTCTGCTCGACTTGGCGGGGGCACTGCCGTGCCCCCAGATTACTTTAGTTTAAATATTTGTTAGCGGTTTGCTAGTTATGTATTTCACACAAATCCAATTATAAGAACTTCAAATAAACATTTCGCCTATCTTTAGAACTCTTTAGAAATATTAAACGATGTTCCCCAAAAATATTTTGGCTTTCATCTCTCAATCAAACTTTCATTCAATCTACTATAATGATCTAAAAAATTTTATAATCTTAGTTCAGGGTAGTTCTGTTTAATATTTAATGTTACTTTTAGTAGGCCGAAAAATCATTTCGACTAAAACTTACTTTTAATGGATATTCTAAAATACTAACAATGCAATTTGGAAAAAACACTGACATTGTGGTTCCAGAATTTCAAGTGGATTAGATTATTGTGATATTATTTACCATAAAAGCATCCTTTGTAATGATAAACAAAAACTGCAAATTCGACATAATAATTTGGTCAGATTTTCAACAGAGCTAAGAATGAATAAATGAAGAATGAATAATCATTAATCAAAATTCAACCCATCCGTGTATTATTTTGATTTTCTTATAAATATACTTGAATTGCTATTATTGTTTTATACTATCTATTGATTTAATAAAAATATTGTTATTGGTACTAGGAAATTTCTTTATTATTTTTATTGCTCTTAATTTTTCTAGATTTTGATATTTTAAAATTTTTTTATTATCATTTGTGATATATACGTATTCTGGAAGTTTACATATATTTGTTTATATTCTAAAGTCACTTTGGTAGCTAATAATTTTATTTAAAAGATTGTTCTCTATAGATTCTGTCACAATCTTAACAATTGAAGAAGTAAATTGTACTAAATATTTCAATTTTGCTAAGGCAAAAAAAATTGTTTTCACAGCAATATTTGGTTCAGTTTCGAAATATTTTTAACTTCAGCTCAAATTCAGTTGGAAAAGCCGAACTAGAAAAAAACAAAAAGTTATTATTACATATTACTATTAGAAATAAATAAACACTTTAGCTTATCGCTATCAAAGTGGAATCAATATTTCGTATAATACATAATAATAGCCAATTGCATTGTTTCAATATCGTTTGTTATCAGAATGTGTTTTCATAAGCGTCACAGATTTTATGTATATTTTTTTTCTAAAACATTTTGCTTAAAACGGTTAGACTAAGTCTAGTCAAAAAAAAAATTATAATTTTATACATTATATTGAATTTTATTTGTTTTACATATTTCGAATGCGTCCTGCTGCTGTTTCGCTTCTTCGACAACAGTGTTGTTGTTGGCAAAAACACTACATCGCTCATCAGGAATGCAGTAGTGTACAAAGCATATAATTAAATATATGTATATATATATATATATATATATATATATATATATATATATATATATATATATGTATATGGTATATATATATATATATATATATATATATATATATATATATATATATATATATATATATATATATGTATATATATATATATATATATATATATATATATATATATATATATATATATATATATATATATATATATATATAATTATACCAGATACCAACTTAGAGACCGAAAACTAAAAAGGAAGCTAGAAAACATTAGAGGAAAAGATACGCGACACAATGATTCACAACTAGAAACAAAAAAAAGATATGATCTCAAATGTAGAGGTTGCCCTAGATACCATGCCCGAGGAAAATGCTGAAAGAATAAGACAGGATATCATTGAAATCCTGAGAACGAGCAGCCCTCCCAAGCCAAACCTAAAATTTGAAGAATGGAAAGCTCTTCAAGCGCTAAAAAAAAATAAAAACATCACCATATTACCAGCAGAGAAGGGCAATGCCACAGTGGTCCTAAATACCGAAGACTACATAACAAAAATGGAAACTATTCTACAAGACGATACCTACAAGCCGGTTACCAGGGACCCTACAACATATCTGGAAAAAACTACAAAGGCCAAAATAAAAGCTGCAAACTTGGGACCAGAGTTTGAAAGACTCATAATTCCAAGAGAGAAATCAAGCCAATGTCCAAAGTTGTATGGCCTACCAAAGATACACAAGCTCAACGTTCCCTTTAGACCCATTGTTAGCGCGATGGCCTCACCTATACAAAACTTAGAAAAGCATCTGTCAAAGATCATGCAACGAACCGTTGAAAGTGCTCAGTCATACATCAAAAACTCCGAACACCTCACGAACATAATCAGAGATGGGATCTTTCCTTTAACCAGTAATAGCCAATCTCTATATGATGTATTTTGAAATAGAGGCCGTTAAAAACTCACCACTCAAACCCAAACTATGGAAACGATATGTCGGTGACATCTTTATAATTTGGCCCCATGGACGATATGAATTAGACAACTTCCTGACCTGTTTAAATAGAATCCACCACCGGATACAGTTCGCTTTGGAAGTAGAAGAAGAAGTAGAATCGGCAGATCATGGCAGTGACAGTGTCAAATACTAGTGAAGCTCGATAAATTTTTCAAATATTTTTCAATTTTAAGACTATATTAAATGAAAAAATAATTCTAAATACATAAGTAGGGGTTTTTGAGGTTGCTAAATACGATTCTAATACAAAAAAAAATTTAGTAATTGACAACTATCAAACGAGATGTCAGTTTTACTCAAAATGCAATTTAATTATTATTTCGTCGGATTAAAATACTATTCAAAGATTGACCCTTATGTTTTCAGGTTGCTGAATACGATCCTGATACAAAAAAATTATTTTTAGTTGTTGCTGTCAAATGAGCTATCATTTTACTCCAAATGCAATTTAATCATTGTTTCATCACAATAAAACACTGTTCAAACCTTGGCCCTTATGTTCTCGAGGTCGCTGAATACAATTTTGATGCCAATAAAAATATTTAGACAGTTTTGTAGCTGTCAAATCAAATTACAAAAAATCACATTAAATCATTATTTCAACACATTTAACCGTTTAATTGAGAGAGTAATTTTAAAATGATCTTCGTTTTAAATGAATGGAAAATAAATCTTGTACATGTAAAATTAATCAGACTATTATATGGCAAATCCATAGATATTCTTTCCACTTTGAGGTAGATAAAATTATACTTAAATCTTCAAAATTAAAATTTTTATAACTTTTCGATCATAATTTAGACGCTGATGAAAAATCATTTTCATTTTTGAAAAAATTTAAATTTTACAGGTATACAAAGTAAAAAAATTCTCTGTCTTTTAAATGAAGCAGGTGTTTTCTTAAGTATGTTTTTATGCTGAATCCAAAAAATTATAAAAAAAAGACAGCCACCGTGAGAACAGAAAACCCACTTAAAGTTGCCAGAAAATTATTAAATTGAAAAAAATACATTTTAATAAATAATGTAAAACTGTATAATCATTAAAATTATGGAACAAAACTATTATTTTGGACATCTTTAAATATTATGAATCTACATTTATCATAAAAACTTAAAAATATTAGGTTTTAGTGTTTAACATATTTAACAAAAACACGCATACACTACCTTTAACTAAGCTACGTAGTAAAATGCTGTTTAAAATAAAGATATGCGACCTCTAAATTAAAAAATTGTTTTTAATTTTTATTAATATTAAACAAAACTCACTCGCTCACTTGCTCACTTATTCGCACGGTCAGTTACTCACTTCTATACTCACTCACTCGCTCACTCACTCACTCACTTACTCGCTCGCTCACTCACTCACTAACCTCACTCGCACACTCACTACCTCACTCATCCACTCATATTCCCCCATATTTATTCAATCAATTTATCTACAAAATTGACTTCTAAAACTGTCAAGGGAGATATAGTACATTAGACTGCATTTTGCAACCTTTTGTTCCTAAATAGTAAACGGATATTTTTTTCAACACAACATTATTCCTCATGTTTTGATATCAAATTCAAATTTTAAACTTATAAAACTACTAGAAATGATAGTTTTGTTCGAAAAAAAATCCTTGTTTAGCTGTTGCACTTATTTACTTGAAAAAGCATTTTACCAACCACATAGCACTATTGTAAATGTTTAAAAGCGAGTTTTTTGTTGAAACTGAACATAAAACTTTATTTTTTGATGTCAAGTCAGGATTAAGAATTTCAAATACACTTGAAATAAAAGTTTTGTCCAATATTAATAAAAATTAAAGACAATTTTTTAATTTAGCCGTTGCACAATATTTATTTAAAGCATTTTGCTACGTAGCATTTTTAAAAGTGGTGTATGCGTGTTTTTTGTTAAACATGAACACTAAAATCTATTATTATATTTTTAAATTTTTATGAAAATATAGATTCAGAACATTTAAATATGTCCGAAATAATAGTTTTATTCCATAATTTTAATGATTACACAGTTTTACATTGTTTATTAAAATATATATTTTTTTCAATTTAACAGTTTTCTGGCAGTTTTAAGTGTGTTTTCTGAAAAAACCTCAAGGTGGATGACTTATTTTATGATTTTTTTGGATTCAGCATAAAAAAATACTTAAGAAACCACATGTCTCATTTAAAAAACAGAGATTTTTTTTGTGTACCTGTATTATCAACCTAATTTCCACTTAAAACAATTTTTTTTTGTTTTTTTTTTTTTAAATTTTATTTTTTTTTAAATAATTTTTATTTTTTTTAAATATTGTTTTTTTTTTTTTTTTTTTAATTACATGTTTTTCCCGTGTTACTACATGTGTGTTTAATGTTTGGAAGAAAAATCACTAAAGGGATTTTTTTTTTCAATATAATATAACTCTTTCAAGGAGCTTATACGGTATAAACAGAACTTCAGGATTTAGATTCAAATATATGTAATATTTTATAGAAATAATTTTGGGTAGTTTTATTTGCATTTTTATGCGTCGTCTTTATCTAAAGCCAGCTGTACACTTAACCATAACGGTATTACTAAAATTAAAAAAACTTGGCCTCATCCGGAACTATTTCCTCCTTTTTTAGGTTATAGGAGGAAAATTTGTCAGGCTACGAATTTTTTTAATGACAGATTCGTGTTTACATAATCAAAGTCGCATTTACGGATCAGAACCATTTCTTTTTGTGGGCTGAATAATTTATATTTGGTCGGCGTGAAATCAAAGACATCATTTCAAGTCATAGCGTTGAAAAAAATATTTTGAAAAAATGTATATACTTCAATGGCTGAGATTAACGTTTGGCAGCTGTCAAATTTCAATTCTCATATCATTTGCAGCCAGCGATCCCAAAGACATTAAATATATGAATGACTTACCTTAAAATGATAAAATTAAGAATAAAATCGTTTTTTATCGTTCAATATTTTAATTTCGTAGTTTCGACAGCAAATTACACAGTTGGCAGCTGTAACATTTAAAATCTGATATTACATTTCTAATTGACGATTGAACACAGAAAAACCATGTATGTATTTGAAAAACCCCACAAGAAAAATTTATTATTTCGACGCAAAATCCCCAGCTAGCAGCTGTCAAACATCTTTTTGACATCAGATTCGTATTCAGCGACCTCGAAAACACAAGGGTCGATGTTTTAAATAGTGTTTTAATGCGATGAAATAATGATTAAATGGCATTTTGAGTAAATCGACAGCTCGTTTGACAGCTGTCAACTATTAAAATATTTTCTTGTATCAGGGTTGTACTCAGCAACCTCGAAAACATAAGGACCGATGTTTGAATAATATTTTAATGTTATGAAATAATGATTAAACAGCATTTTGGGTAAATCGACAGCTCGTTTGACAACGGTCAACTACTATTTTTTTTTGCATCAGAATCGTATTCAGCGACCTCGAAAACATAAGGGTCAATGTTTTTAAACAGTGTTTTAATGTAGTGAAATAACGATTAAATGGGATTTTGAGTAAACTGACAGCTCGTTTGACACCTGTCAACTGCTAAAATATTTTTTTGTATCAGGATCATACTCAGTAACCTCGAAAAACATAAGAGCCAATGTTTAAATAGTATTTTAAAGTGATGAAATAATGATTAAATGGTATTTTGGGTAAATCGACAGCTCGTTTGACAGCTATCAACTACTATTTTTTTTTTGCATCAGAATCGTATTCAGCGACCTCGAAAATATAAGGGTAAATGTTTAAACAGTGTTTTAATGTAGTGAAATAACGATTAAATGGGATTTTGAGTAAAGTGACAGCTCGTTTGGCAACTATCAACTACTAAATTTTTTTTTTTTTGCATCAGGACCGTATTCAGCGACCTCGAAAACATAAGGGCCAATGTTTGAATAGTGTTTTAATGTGATGAAGTAATGATTAAATGGCATTTTAAATAAATTGACAGCTCGTTTGACATCTGTCAACTGCTAAAATATTTTTTTGAATCAGAATCATACTCAGTAACCTCGAAAACATAAGGACCAATGTTTGAATAGTATTTTAATGTGATGAAATTATGATTAAATTGCATTTGTAGTAAATTGACAGCTGTCAACCACTAAATTTTTTTTTTTGCATCAGAATTCTATTCAGCGACCTCAAAGACATAAGGGCCAATGTTTGAATAGTGTGATGAAATAATGATTAAATTGCATTTGGAGTAAATTGACAGTTGTCAACTACTAAAATTTTTTTTTTTTTTCATCAGGTTTGAATTCGGCGACCTCGAAAACATAAGAGCTAATGTTTGAAGTATTTTAGTGTGATGAAATAACGATTAAATAACATTTTGAGTAAACTGACAGCTCCTTTGACAGCTGTCAATTACTAATTTTTTTTTTTGTATCAGAATCGTATTCAGCAACCTCAAAAACTCCTACTTATGTATTTAGAAGTATTTTTTCATTTAATATGGTCCTAAAATTGAAAAGTATATGAAACATTTTTCGAGCTTCACTTGTATTTGACACTGTCACCGTCAAAGAATTGAGAATTTCAAAAAGTACCACACGGCATTCGATTCTATATAAAAAAAGCTAAAATTTGAGCCCTTATACTTTACGAAATCATTTAACCGGTTCTGACTGCAGCCATTTGCGTTTTCGTATGGAATGACCCATATATATACACTAGCCGGGCCCGCGGCTCCGCTCGCGTGGACTTGATTCACTACTCTCGTCACTGCTTATTCCTTATGTTACCCAACGTAATAAAATATCTCCCATTATTTCCCCTTATCTCTCATTATCTCTACATAATTTGCATTATCGAGGCTTATCTCTACTCATCTCCCATTATTTCTCCTTACCTCCCATTATTTCTCCTTATCTCCCATTATCTCACCTTATTTTCCCATTATCTAGGCCTATCTCGACTTATCTCCCATTATTTCTCCTTATCTCCCATTATTTCTTCTTATCTCCCATTATCTCACCATAACTTCCATTATCTAGACTTATCCCTGCTTATCTCCCATTATTTCTCCTTATCTCCCATTATTTATACTTATCTCCCATTATCTCACCTTATCTCCCATTATCGAGGCTTATCTCGACTTATCTCCCGTTATTTCTCCTTATCTCCCATTATCTCATCTTATCTCCCATTATCTAGGCTTTATCGAATTATATAGAACATATGTATAAATTTATAAAAAACACGTAAATCGGATAAGTGGTTCTCGAGTGATAAGCGCACTAACGGATAGACAGATAGACAGAGAGACGTTGCATTTTATATATATTGTATTCTTTGCTACATGATATTGTTCCATATTTAATGCTTTAGGGAGTGTATTGCAAGAGAACGCGCTAGCGGCAAGCTTTTTTTCTCCGACTTGATTCACTATTATCGTCACTGCTTATTCCTTATGTCACCTAACGTAATAAAATATATCCTATAACTTGGCCAGAGAACATACGTATGTTTAAAAAAAAAGCACGTAAATCGAATAAGTGGTTCTCCAGTGATAAGCGCACTAACGGACGGACAGACAGACAGACGGACAAAGAGACATTGCATTTTATATATATTATAGATATTCTCTGCTACATAATATTGTTCCATATTTAATGGTTTGGACTGTGTATTGCAAGAGAACGCGCTAGCGGCAAACTTTGACCGACTTCATTTACTATTATTGTCACTGCTCATTTCTTATGCTACCTATCGTAATAAAATATAGCCTATAACCTGGTCGGAGAACATATGTATGTTTTTAAAAAAAAAAGTACGAAAATCGGATAAGTGGTTCTCCAGTGATAAGCACACTAACGGACAGACAGACAGACAGAGATACGTTGCATATTTTATATATATTATAGATGTAATAAAATATATACCTATAACCTGGTCAGAGAACATATGTATGAATTTAAAAATCACGTAAATCGGATAAGTGGTTCTGGAGGGTTAAGCGCATTAACGGACAGACAGACAAACGTTGCATTTTATATATATTATAGATATAGATTATTGTTATTATTATTATATAACCTGGCCAAAGAATATATGAATGAATTAAAAAAAAAAAACAGGTAAATCGGATAAGTGGTTCTCGGATGATAAACGCTCTAATGGACAGACAGACAGACAGAGAGACATTGCATTTTATATATATTATAGATTATAGAATACAGATACTCTTTGCTACATAATATTGTTCCATATTTAATGGTTTAAGCTGCGTATTGCAAGGGCACGCGCTAGCGGCAAACTTTTTTCCGGCATCATTCACTATTTTACGTCACTGCTCATTCCTTATGCTACCTATCGTAATAAAATATAGTCTATAACCTGGCCGGAGAACATATGTATGTTTTAAAAAAAAAAGTACGAAAATCGGATAAGTGGTTCTCTAGTGATAAGCGCACTAACGGACAGACAGACAGACAGACAGAGATACGTTGCATTTTATATATATTATAGATGTAATAAAATATATACCTATAACCTGGTCAGAGAACATATGTATGAATTTAAAAAATCACGTAAATCGGAAAAGTGGTTCTCGAGGGATAAGCGCATTAACGGACAGACAGACAAACGTTGCATTTTTAATATATTATAGATATAGATTATTATTATTATTATTGTGACTGTTCTCGTTTTTCTTTCTCACATTTGGTCAATGTGGTTCCATGTTTGGCTGACGGGCGGAAACCAAGTCAGCACAAACGCATTATCATTGTGTATTAAGGAATGACCTGACAATGTTACATGTTTTCAAAATCACTGACTTCTGAATGTTTTTGTGTATGTTTGTGTTGAGTCCTAATTGTACTAAGTGTGGTGTGAATGTTGTTGGTGTAAGGCCTGTGGCTGATATAATGAGGGGGACAATGATGACTTTTTCTTGTTTCCATAGCCTTTTTTATTTCCGTTGCAAGGTCTGTGTATTTGGAAATTTTTTCTGTGTATTTCGTTTGGATGTTTGTGTCGTTGGGGACAGCTATGTCAATTAGATAGGTGACTTTTTCTTTTTTGCACTGAAAAGTAATATCGGGTCTATTGGCGGAGACTGTTTTAATCTGTATGGATACTGATGTCCCAGTAGAGTTTTGTAATCTTTATTTGCAAGTACGGATGTTGGTGTATATTTGTAGTAGGGATCTGTGTTTTCTATGAGCTTGTATGTGGTGGCTAGTGCTTGGTGAACTACTTTTGCCGCTGAGTCATGTCTGGCTGTGTATTCCGTTCCGGCTAATATTTTACATCCGCTTGTTATGTGTTCGATCGTTTTTCTTTCTGTTGGTGGCATTTTCTGCATCTGTCTTCTGTAATAGTTGGGTCTTTGATAATATGCTTTTGGTAGTTTCTGGTTAATATGACTTTATCCTGGATGGCAAGTAAGAAGCCTTCTGTTTCTGGGAATAGCTGCCCATCCCGTAACCAGGTGTATGATTGGTTTTTATTTACGTGGTCTTGCTCTATGTGGTATCTGTGTTTTCCGTGAAGTGTTTTTTCTGACCACGTTTTCATCTTTTCCTGTTGTAATTGGATGTGACTGTGTGTATCTGCTGGGTGGTCTACCCAGGATAAGTCGAGAGTGGTATAGTTTTTTTTGTCTGCTTTGACTGTTGCTGTGTGGAGGCTGGTTTGCTTGGTGTGAAAGAATTTCCTAAGTGCTTGTATTTGTTTTGTGTGTAATGATCTGATGTCTATAATTCCTCTTCCTCCTGCCTTCCTCTCGATGGTAAGTCTTTTCTTTGCATGCGTTGGGGTGTAATTTCCTGTATTTGGTGAATTGAGACCGTATAAGGATGTGAATATTTTCTAAGTCTGTTTGTGACCATTTGATGATACCAAATGAATATGTGAGTATAGGTATAGCGAACGTGTTGATGGCTTTAGTGAGATATTTGGAGTTGAGTTTTGTTTGTAAAAGTTTCGTCAGTCTGTTCTTGAATTCGGTTCTGAGCTCTGTTTTGATGTGAGTATGGTTGAGTTTGGTGCTTTGTTGAAAGCCTAGATATTTGTATGTTTCTTTGTCAAACATGTTATCGAGTGTTTCATTGTTGATGGTTTCTGTCTCATGGTGGTACTTCCATTGGCCTTTGTTGATGTGGAGCACTTTGCATTTACTTATACCAAATTCCATATTGACATCTAAGGTGAATATTTCTGTGATTTTGAGGAGTTCTTTCAGCTGTGTTTTTGTGGCAGCGTAGAGTTTTATGTCATCCATATATAGGAGGTGGTTTATTTTATGTTGATTCACTTTTTGGTGTCTGATATTGAAGCCATGCTCTGTTCTGTTTAGTATATTTGAGAGTGGATTAAGACAGAGGCAAAACCATAGAGCGCTGAGCGAGTCTCCCTGAAATATACCCCGTCTGATGTACAGCTCTTCTGTTTGGATGCGTTCGGTTTGTGTTTCTAGGCGTATTTTTGTTTTCCATGTTTTCATAATTTGCGCTAGAAATTGCCTGAGGTGTTGGTTGATTTTATAGATTTCTAGGGCTCTGATTAACCAGCTGTGGGGTATGGAGTCGAAGGCTTTTTTATAGTCTATGTAACCGATGTGAAGGTTTCTGTGTTCTTTTCTGGTTTGTCCCATATCTATGATCAGCTACTCTTTGCATCCTCGACTATTTTTCCTGCATCCTTCTGCTCTTCTGTGATAATATTGTTGTCTGTTAGGTGTTGTTCTATTTTCTTGGCAATTGCGGCTGTGATGATCTTGTATAGGGTTGGAAGACAGGTGATAGGTCGGTAGTTTGACGGGTTTGTGGTGTCTGAGCTTTTGGGTTTAACGTATGTTATTCCTTGTGTAAGGAAAGTGGGGAAATGTGTGTGGTTGTAGAATGGCTTTGTTGATTTGGTGTGTGAGTGCTTCGTGTGTGGTGGTAAACTGTTTGTACCAGAAGTTTTGTATATTGTCTATTCCAGGACATTTCCAGTTGTGTGTGTGTTTGATTGTTTCTGTAATTTCTTCTGTAGTTAGTGTGGAATTTTCTTGTTCTGTCACACGTTTGTGTTTATCTTCTTCGGCTTTGATCCAGGAGGTGTTATTATTATGTAGTTTGGGTTCTGACCAGACAGTTTTCCAATAATCTGCGAGTTCTTGTTTATTTGGTGGTTCAGTTACTACTGTCTGCTCGTTGTACATAGTTTTTTTCGGTAGAACTGTTTTTCGCTTCTTCGGAAGAGGTTGTTGGTGTCTTTCCTCTCGTTTGATTCTTTGTATCTACGGAGTCTTGCAGCATATACGGATAGTTTTTGTTTCAAAGTATCAACGATTTCTGGCAGTGTTCGGTTGAGAGATTTAGATTTGATCTTGTCTACACCCTGTGTGACACGTTTGGATGCGTTCCCGTTCATAAACTGGGTAAGGTGTCCCAGATCTCTTCTGATGTTGTTGATCTTGTTTTCTATTCTTATTTGCCATTTAAATTTGGGTTTTCTGCTGTTGGGGTCTCTTTGTCGTTGCGGGAGTTTTTGATTATTTTGTGTTTATATGTTAGTGGTGATTGCTGCTGCATATATTATTGTGTGGATGTCTTCGATCGTGCTTAAGTCCGTTATGTACTGTGGTATTATGTGTTTGTTTATTGTGTTGAGGATCATTTGAGTGCTCTGTTTGAAAATTAAACGAGGGATGGGATTTCTTGTTGTAGGGTCGGTGCCTGACCATCGAGCTAGATGTGACTGCATTTGTGCTTTGAGTGTTTCTATGAGAGGTGATTCGGGGTGATGTTGTATAGATGTTGTTGAGTGTCGTGTGGTGCTTGCTATTTGCTCTGAAATATTATTTTGAGTTATGCTCCTGCTGGGTGGTGGGTCTTGTTGTTTTCGACTGGGTGGTTGTGTGTGTGAGATTGGTTCGGTATCTGCTCTATCGTTTTCTATTGTTTAGTTGGTCTGTGTTCAGTTCAGCAGCTACTTGGTCTGCGTTAAGTTTAGCAGCTACTATATCTTTGATGGTTTGCAATTCGAAAGGTGTGAGGCGATTGTTCTTGGTAATAACTCTTTTTTGGTCTATTACTCTCTGTTCTGTAACAAGTAATTGCAGATGTGGATATTCGTCAAGAAAAGTCTGTGTAGTTCCAGTCTGTAGCCTAATGTCACTGTTTCTAGTTTGG
>JAHKBH010001744.1:0-31823 GCA_019049505.1 Pachyrhynchus sulphureomaculatus
CACTTATCCGATTTACATGTTTTTTTTTTTATAAAATACAAAGGGAATAAACACACAAAATGCTAATATGTAGGAAAAAAAAAAAGATGGAAATTTAGGAGAAAGGCTGAATAGATGGGCGGAATACTTTAAAGAAACATTAAATGGAGATAAAAATGAAGAGTTTAATGAGAAATAGGAAGCAAAATTAACTGAAGGGCAGGAGGGAAAAAAATAAGAGAAATACTCAGAACCCAAAAAAAAAGTCCCCGGCTGGAAATTCTATAACAGTAGAAATGATAAAAGCTGGAGGAGTAGATCTGGAAAATGAAATATGCTGGTTGGTGCAAGAAATATGGAAAACAGAAAAGATGCCAGTGAGCTGGAGAGAGTCGCTCATTTGTCCAATATACAAAAAAGGAGAAAAAATTATATGTGCTAATTATATACCAATAGCCTTATTGGATGTCGTGTACAAGATAGTAGTGGTGACTATCAAAAACAGACTAAAAGAGAAAGCCGAGTCTATTCTGGGAGAGTACCAGTGTGGATTGAGGAAAAATAGTTCGGTTACAGACCAGATATTTTCGATTCGGCAAAACCATGGTAATACCTTAGAACAAAATTTGGCACTACACTTGGTCTTTGTGGATTTCAGAGAAGCATATGACTCTGTAAATAGAGAAAGACTCTACAAGATAATAGAAGAACTAAAAATTCCAAGTAAATTGATTCGCATGATGAGAATGACACTGAATGACACAAAAAATAGAGTGTTGGTTGAGGGCAAAGTATCAGACAAGTTTAAGGTGAAGAGAGGATTAGGACAGGGGGATCCCGATTCGACATGTCATTTGGTACTAGAGAAGATTATCCGGGAGTCAGAAATAAAAACAAATGGAACGATATACCAACAAACCTGCCAATGCTTGGCCTATGCGGATGATGTAGCAGTGATTGCAAGAGCAAAAGAGAACCTCAAAAAAGCCATAAGTAGAATAGAAGAAAGGGGAAGGATGAGAGGACTAAAGATAAATGAGGAAAAAACAAAATACATGGAAATTACAAAGAAGAAGGATAATAAAAACAACAAAAGTTTAGATATAATAAACAACTTAGGGAAAAGATATATGTTTGAAAAAGTTAATTATCTGGGAGTAACACTAACAGAGAGTGGACAAGAAAGGACGGAGATACAAGAAAGAATAGTGAAAGGACAGATATGTTTGGGGGCAATGAATTCAATATTGAAATCAAAGAATGTATCAAGAAAAGCAAAAGAAAACATATATGTGACAGTTATCAGACCCACGGTGACATATGGATGCGAAACGTGGAAACTGCATGCAAGAGAAAAGGAGACTGTGGGAAGGAAAGCTTTGAGAAGAATCTATGAAGGAAGGAAAAGAGAGGGACTGTGGAGAAAAAGATCAAACTACGAATTAAAATGCCTATATACGTTACCCCTTATAAGCCAAATCATAAGAAGCCAGCGATTAAGATGGTTGGGACACGTGGCAAGGATGAAGGAAGAAAGACAGGCAAAGCAAGCCCTAATAAGAGGAGTGGTTGGAAGAAGAGGCAAGGGTAGACCTCTATCTACATGGATTCAGGCAGTAAAGCAAGATCTGGAGTTGATAGGAATCCCGCACTGGGAAAAGCTAACAGGAGACAAAAAGAAGTGGAGACGAGTATGCAACCAAGCCATGGGCCTCTGAGGCAGTGACGATAAAGGTAAATCAAGTCCACGCGAGCGGAGCCGCGGGCACGGCTAGTTATATATATTTTTGAACTCGTGTTTTTACAAACTTTCATTTGAGACTCCACCCGATAACCTGGTAAATTTTTTTGTTCAGTTTCCTATATTAGTGTCATATTTCAACTTTCTATGTCAAATAGTTTACTTTACGGTTGCGAAACTAAGCAATTAAACCAGAACACAGAACAGAAACTTCTTGCTCTCGAGATGGACTACTGGCGAAGGTCAGCGGGAATATTAAAACTGAATAAAGTCAGAAACGACAGAATAAGAGAGGCCATGAAGATAGAAATAACAATAGTGGACGACAGCCAATAAAGATAGTTCGTCTGGTATGAACACGTAGAAATAATGACATAACATGAAATGTAGGCCCATAGGGAACCGAAGGAAATGAAGGTCAAAAACAACATTGATCGGCGGCATCCAGAGAACCACGTCGGAAAGAAATTTACAAGCTGGTGGTTGGAAAGATAGCAGAGGTTGGCGAAAGGGAATCTGAAGAGGTGGAACGCTATGAAGCCGGAGATAGAGTAAGTGCAGATTTTAAGCACACTTGAAGAGCTCTCTAAATAAAAATAGTGTATTTTTTTTATTCCCCTCATTTATAAAATTTTTAGTTGAATATATTCAAATGATCTATTTTAATTTTTAGTAAATATACGACATTCAAAAAATGGTTATTTTAGAATTGCATTAAAACTTTATTTATTAATTTTACGAACTCTGTCACAAAAATTACGGTAGCAAATGTTATTATTTTAACCCTACATAAAAAATAACGTTATCCAAGTTAATCCTGGTCGGAAATTGCGATTTTATTTGTTTTAATATGAGCCTAACGCTATCTTGTATGACAGCGACCCTTGGTGTTTGTCCACTGTTTCTAGTTTTAATTATAACTTTTAATTTATATTTCGAGATAGTTTGAATCAAGCTGGTAAACGTGATATATATAATTCCTGCTTGAAATATGGTATTGCAATTTTGGTATAATGTTTTTTCGTAGAAAAATTGTTCGTAATGACTTAAAAATTGCATGTTATTAAAAATTTATAAATTTTATATCAAAATAGACATATAAAATGGCAAGAATTACATATATTATATAAAATTATGGTGTTTCAGGAAAAATTGTTGTGTATGAAATGGTTTTTTTTTCTTATTAACAATTTCAGATTGTATCAAAAAAAAACTATGTCAAACAGATTTTTTATTCTTAATTTTAATTAAAAATATCTTATAAGCAGCAAACTTGGACAGGGTTTGTGAAATTACCCGGTATACTTCTATATCATAAAACAGTAGTTAATTTTTTAATTTTTACGCAACATACATATACAATATGTGATGACTTTCGCTTTGATCAAAACATAATACGGAAAAGTGAACGCTACTAACCGTTCATTTTTGGCTAGAACTTTAAAATTATACCATAATGACCAAAAAACAATACCAACAAAAAAAATGTCATATTTAGAAAAAATTCCTAATAAGAACTATATATATATATATATATATATATATATATATATATATATATATATATATATATATATATATATACATATATACATATATATATATATATATATATATATATATATATATATATATATATATATATATATATATATATATATATATATATATATATATACATATATATATATATATATATATATATATATATATATATATATATATATATATATATATATATATATATATATATATATATATATACGTAAATCTGGTTTTAGAGCGTCTTGCACCTTCGCCCTCCCCTGCTTCCACCCTCTTCTATCTGCTCTGTTTCCTGGTTGTAGATTATGTTCCGACATGGTTTTGTGTATTCCACTCATCCATGTACTCTTTGGTCTTCTTTTTTTGTCGGTGTCCTCTCTACATGTCCGTACCACACCCGTTGCCTTCGCTGGATTTCTTCTGTTATGTTTGTTTTGGTGTTCTTAGTATTTTTTATATTCTCATTCCTTTTTCTTTCCATCCTTGATCTTCCTGATATTCTACGCCAGAAGTCCATTTCGAGAGAAAGCAGCTGCCGTTTCAAGTTTGCTGTTAGTTGCCAAGTTTCACATCCATAAAGTAATATCTTTTTAAATATTGACTCATATAGGAGATGTTTCGATTGTCGAGATACATTTTTTGACCGTAGTATAGAGTTTAGGCACCCTATCACTCTTTTTAGTGTTCTGTACGAAACACTTATAAGATGACTTAGGTGTCTCTCTGTCTGTCTGTCTGTCCGCCCGTCTGTCACACCCGATTTTCTCCGAAACTATTTGTCATAGAAAGTTGAAATTTGGTGAGAATATAGGAATTGATGGCCCCATCAGAGCCATGTAGTTTTAAAAGTTAAATTTTGACTTAAGGGGTTAGTTTTGGGGGGTGAAAACGGAAGTGAAAAAAAAAAATTTTTACTAGGTCATGTCAAATGAAAGCTTGTGAAAACACGAGTAAAAAATATGTCATACTTGCGCGCACTTTTCCTTGTATTATTTTAAAAAAATCGCGAAAAATCGCTATGCTCCCGCCTTATCGCGAAAAGTACTTATGAAAAAATTTTGAAAAACTTTTAGAATATTCTTCACGGGGTGTAGATTGAACGTAAATTATTACAAGTGCATTACCTTTAATAATTTATCTGGTATATAAAAAAAAACAAAAATTTGAAGGTCATCAGTTTTCAGTCAAGATTGGAAACAAACTTTGGTGAAAACTCATTTGGGGTGTGTTTTGTGAAGTCACTGATCATTTTATACCTCCGTAACAAAATATTTTATTTAAAAAACAATCAACGTACGGAACACTAATTGCGCAAGTTCAACTTGCACTTGACCGGTTATTTCTTTTGTAATTCTCTTCTATTTCTTTCTCTGTACGGCTTTCGCTTTCGATTTTTGTTCCCAGATATGTGTACTTGGTGCACGGTGCAATTCTTTTATTTTCTTGTTGGTGTAAATTGTCTCTGTCACTTCCGATGCATTTGTTTTCTCTCAATTTACTGAGAGTCCCCATTCTTCGTATTCTTGACTCTTGTCTTGAATTCCAAGTCCTCTTTGTCTTGTGCGATAACAACCTGGTCATCAGGATGAATATATCCAATTGATCTATTTTAATTATTAGTAAATATGCGACATTCTAAAAATATTCGTTTTAGACTCGCATTAAAACTTCATTTATTAATTTTACGAACTCTGCCACAAAAATTAAAGTAGAAAATGTTGTTATTTTAGCCCCACATAAAAATAGCGTCATTCAGGCTAATGCTGGTCGGAAATTACGATTTTATTTGTTTTAATATGCGCGTAACGTTGTCTTGTATGACAGCGACCGTGGGTGTTTGTTTTTAGTTTTAATTATGTTTTAATTTATATTTCGAGATAGTTTGAATCAAAGTGGTAAACGTGATTTATATAATTCCTGCTAGAAATATGGTATTTTAGTTTTGGTGTAATGTTTTCTCATAGAAAACTGTTTGTAATGACTTAAAAATTGCATGTTATTAAATATTTACAAATGTTATTTCAAAATAGCAAGGATTTCATATATCGTATAAAATTACGGCCTTTCAGTAAAAATTGTTATGTGTATGAAATGGCTCTTTTCTTATTAACGATTCTAAATTGTCTGAAAAAACCGATCAGACAGGTTTATTTAGTCTTAATTGTAATTAAAAATATCTTATAAGCAACAAACTTGGACAGGATTTGTTGAATTACCAGGTATACATCCGCCTGCCTATGATCTGACACTGTTCTCGGTTCTGTGCATGCCCTGATACTTCATGCAATGACTTCCCGGTTAACTGTTCCATCTGATCCACCCACCGTGAAGGTGATCTACCTCTGCAGCGCTTGCCGTCAACCTTTCCTTGTATGACGGTCCAGGATCATTTCTTTTGCGCGTCACGACGGTACTAGTGA
Source organism: Pachyrhynchus sulphureomaculatus (assembly GCA_019049505.1). Classification (NCBI taxonomy): domain Eukaryota; kingdom Metazoa; phylum Arthropoda; class Insecta; order Coleoptera; family Curculionidae; genus Pachyrhynchus; species Pachyrhynchus sulphureomaculatus. The sequence continues at coordinate 5,686 of JAHKBH010001744.1, forward strand.
TCGCTGCGACCCTTCACTAGGGTAGGGATGGTAAGGATAAATAGGTCTTAGTTGGGAGTAGGGTTGGGACATCATTCCTCTCTGGGCAGGGTCGCTTCCCTGAAGTAGACCTGTCCTACATTGCGACTATGTAGGAGTATCTATCCGCTACTCTACTTTTACCTAATATATGTATATATATATATATATATATATATATATATATATATATATATATATATATATATATATATAGGGTTCCCCATATGTACGGAATAATGATTCCACAGCATTTATTAATCAGTATATCAAGAAAATGTTTAAATAAAAGTTATAGGGTGTTATACGGCGCACATGCTGACGTTGACAATAAAATGATTTGAACTGTCAGTTCGAAGAAATTACGTCAACTTGATTTTTTTTTTTTTAAATAGAAAGCCCTGTATATTATTTTATTTTTGAGTCCTACTAAAAATTCTAGATACTATCTGTCTAACATACTGTATGTCTAAATTTTGAACTGTTTTGGAATTATTGTCATTTGAAATCTCAAATAATAATAATAAAAAACTATTAATAAATACTTAAGGTAACAATTGTCCAAAATATCTACCGTTAACAGCGAAGCAATGACCCAATCTGCCATAAACAGCCTAAATAGAGTTTTGCAGAGAATTCGGGGTGATCTGTGCTACTTCATATTGAATTCTTTGTTGTAAATCTTCTACAGGTTCAGGTCGACTTCGGTACAATTTGGTATTCAAATGACCCCATAAAAAAAATCGAGTGGTGTAAGGTAGGGACTCCTTGCAGACCATTCTACAGCACCTCTTCTGCCTATCCATCGATTAGGAAAAATCGCATCCAAATATCTACGAACATTGATTTCATAGTGAGGAGGTGCTCCGTCCTGTTTATACCACCTGTTAGGGATATCCAAATTATTTTCATCGGGAAAAAGACCTGCACAAGTTGGAATAACTTGCTCTTGGAGTAACTGTAAATACCGCTGTCCTGTAAGATTTCCATCGATAAAAAAAGAGACCAATAATATGACGCCCACAAATCCCTGCCCACACGTTTATCTTTTGTGGTCTTTGAGAATAACTGTCGATTATCCAGTGGTGATTCTCAATAGACCAGTACCGACAGTTATGCCTGTTCACTCTTCCGTTAAGACAAAATGTGGCTTCGTCAGAAAAAATAATATTATGAATTAGGTTAGGATCATTATTGATTCGTTCCATCATGATCTCGCAAAATTCAACGCATCTATCGTATTCATATTCAGATAATTCTTGCAATAGAATAGGTTTGTATGGATGCAATTTTTCTTCATTCAGTATACGACTTAAGGTACCTTTAGTTATGTTGTGGGCTAGGCAAAGCTTATTTTAACTTTTGGGGGTCCAGATTTAGAACGATCCTTAACATGACCTGATTGTCTAAATCGTTTTAAAGTTTTGCTAACTACGGATTGGGTAATAGGTTCTCGATTCGGATATACTGCGTTAAAAAGATCACACACGTCCTGTTGTGTTCTCCTACGGTCTCCGTAACCAACCATCACTAACAAAGTAATTCTTTCAGTTTCTGTTAAATGTACCATTATGATGTTACGGTCAAATTGCAGTTTCACAAAATGCAGCAATAAACGTATTCGTCAGTAAATCATTTTTTGACGCATTAAGTAGTTACCTGACAGTAAATATTTGTCACAAGCCAGCTTAAAATTTTTTTTTTAATTTAATCTCCTTAATTTCAAATATCAATAATTTCAAAACAGTTCAACTTATATGGTATGTTAGACAAATAATATCTACAATTTTAAGTAGGACTCAAAAATAAAATGACATACCATTTAAAAACAATTAAGATGGCGTAATTTCTTCGAACTGACAGTTTAAAACATTTTATTGTCAAAGTCAGTATGTATATGTAACCCTATATACTATATACTATATATATATATATATATATATATATATATATATATATATATATATATACACGAGGCTCGTTTGAAAAGTCCGTGCAAAGTCCGAGAGATGGCGCCACCGGCGCGTATCGAGGTCATGTTTAGTTAGTAGCATCTCTTGAATGAACGCACACCAAGTTTCAGCCATATTGGTCTATTTCTTTGTGTTTGGCATTCGTGTGAATCAAGGAAGTCCAGTGATTTTCAAGAAATGGACGAAAAAGAATTTCGTGTGGTGATTAAACATTACTTTATGAAAAGCAAAACGCCTCAGGAGACTAAAGAGAAGCTTGATAAACATTACGGTGACTCTGCACCTTCGATTAGAACAGTTTATAAGTGGTTTCAAAATTTTTTCACTTGTGTCATATGGGCACAAGTGACGCTGAACGTTCTGGACGGCCTGTGGAGGTTACGACTCCAGAAATCATTGATCAAATCCATGATATGGTGATGGATGACAGAAGAGTTAAGGTGCGTGAGATTGCTAGTGCTGTGGGCATCTCGACTGAACGGGTACATAATATTTTGCATAAACATTTGGACATGAGAAAGCTATCCGCAAGATGGGTGCCGCGATTGCTCACGCTTGACCAAAAACGGAATCGTGTGAAGTGTTGCAAAGATGGTTTGCAGCTGTTCCAGAAGAATCCGGAGGACTTTAAGCGTCGTTTCGTCACTGTGGATGAAACATGGATACATTACTATACTCCTGAGACCAAACAACAATCTAAACAATGGGTTACCAAGGGGGAATCTGCACCAAAAAAGGCGAAGATCGTTCCTTCGACCGAAAAGGTTATGGCGACTGTCTTTTGGGATTTGCAAGGGATAATCCTCATCGACTATCTGGAAAAGGGTAAAAACTATTACAGGTGAATATTATTCATCGTTATTGGACCGTTTGAAAACCGAGCTGCAAGAAAAACGCCGCACCAGCACACACCTCAGCAGTTGTGGTCGCAAAATTAATGGAAATAGGATTCCAACTCGTTTCACATCCCCCCTATTCTCCAGACTTGGCTCCCTCGGACTACTATTTGTTCCCCAATTTGAAGAAATGGCTGGCGGGACAAAGATTTTATTCAAACGAGGACGTGATTGCAGACACTAATGGATATTTTGCAAACTTGGACAAATCCTATTATTCGGAAGGGATCAACAAACTAGAACATCGTTGGACGAAGTGTATAAGCCTAAAAGGAGACTATGTCGAAAAATAAAAAAGGTTTACCCCAAACACATAAGTAGTTTTTATTTTTGCACGGACTTTTCAAACCAGCCTCGTATATATATATATATATATATATATATATATATATATATATATATATATATATATATTTATTTGTTTAATTTTTTGGACTTTATGGTTCTTTTGTTTTAAGGTTAGAGAAATTACATCATGTTCTAGTTAGAAGTTTGGTGAAAACATTTCGCCTAATTTGTAGGCTTCTTCAGTTCATCTAAAAATTGAAATTTTCAATCAATATACATTTTCCTCCCTTTTTTTACTTTTTTTATGATTTTAAATTTTGATTTTACAGGATTGTTTTGGATGTTCAATAGGATGCACAAATGTTTTAATTATGATATATATAAAATTGTTACACTCATAATACAATGTAGAAGGTGAAATATTAAAAATACACATAAAAATATACATGAAAACTTACATGTGGGGGTTGAAACGAGGCACACTTAACATTCTTTAAAAGGTATTACTAAGACAGTCACATTTTTAAAACTAACTTTAGACATGTATAGGGAACGAAAGTCATTCTTTGGTTTGCTTATGTGTTTTTTATTTTTATTTAAGTTATTATGAGAAGAGTCCGAAATAAATATGACTCAGACCCCTAACGTCGCTTTTGTCGTTTATATTGTTTTTCTCTTTATTAAAACAAATCATTTCATGGATTGATCTTTTAAAATAATTTGATTCTTTTTTCAAGATTCTTGTATTTTTAAAATCAAAAGAGTGTTTGGTTTGTTGAATAAGAAGACCGAATAGAAAACACAGTTAAAGCCTTCAACCAATTCAACAAAAAAATTACAATTCACCATCGAAACAGAACAAAACAACACCATAAACTTCCTAGATCTAACTCTAATAAGAGAAAAAAACAAAATAAATAGCAAATGGTACACAAAACTAACAAGTTCTGGAAAATATCTAAACTACCATTCACACCATCCTTTAAATTTTAAGAAAAATACCGTTATAAATTTAATTGACAGAGGCTTAAAACTAACAAGTCCTAAATATAGAGCAGAAATAATAGAAAAAAAATAAAAACTATCTTAACCAACAACAATTATCCGGTTAATCTAATTAACAAAGTTTTAAAAAGCAGAATTCACAAATTATATAATACTCTAGATAACCAACAAAACAAAGAACAGCTACAACATACATATCCATGCCATATATTCAAGAACTTTCAGAAAAAATTAAGACAGTCCTCAAAAAACATAATTTAACTGTTTGCCACAAACGCATAACTCATTAAAACACCTTTTTACTGAATTGAAACAATCAAACCTGATATATTCTATTCCTTGTCACAACTGCAACGGCTGTTATATTGGCATGACTAAACAACATCTAGAAACTAGACTGAATGGCCATAAGTATGATAAGAATAACCCAACAGTTCTATCAAAACACGTTCAACAAACCAAACACTCTTTTGATTTTAAAAATACAAGAATCTTAAAAAAAGAATCAAATTATTTTAAAAGATCAATCCATGAAATGATTTGTATTAATAGAGAGAAAAACAATATAAAACACAAAAGCGACGTTAAGGGTCTGAGTCATATTTATTTCGGACTCTTCTCATAATAACTCAATAACAGTTAATAAATAAAAACACATAAACAAACCAAAGAATGACTTTCGTTCCCTATACATGTCTAAAGTCAGTTTTAAAAATGTGACTGTCTTAGTAATACCTTTTAAAGAATGTTAAGTGTGCCTTCGTTTCAACGCCCACATGTAAGTTTTAATGTATATTTTTATGTGTATTTGTATTATTTCACCTTCTACATTGTATTATAAGTGTAACAATTTTATATATTCATAATTAAAAAATTTGTGCATCCTATTGAACATCCAAAACAATCCTGTAAAATCAAAATTTAAAATCATAAAAAAGTAAAAAAAGGGAGGAAAATGTATATTGATTGAAAATTTCAATTTTTTGATGAACTGAAGAAGCCTACAAATTAGCCGAAACGATTTCAATAAACTTCTAACAAAAGAACCATAAAGCCCAAAAAATTGAACACAAATATATATTCATTATTCCAAGGTTCAAGAAAGAATTCAACCCAAATTATATATATATATATATATATATATAATAACTTTGACAAAAATAATAGGATTATAATATAATGGAAATATTTCTAGTTTGGTTGCGTCGGTTAAGTATTTATGCATTAATCCATATTTTTGATTTTTATACATATTTTTGCCTACTAAAATTATCTGCACCCATACAAATAATTCAGAACAATTAATTAATAACTTATAAATAAATCTGCATCATTTTATTACATTAAATTGTTAACCGTATGGAGATTGCACCTTTGGCGAGTGTAGTTGACGTATAAGGTTGAGTATTGGGAGGTCGCTGTGATTCAAAATAAGTAGTTTTAGAAGCACACAGTATGAACTTTATCAATTTCTTGTTAATAGTGAATGTTCCAATTTGCATACAAAGTCGTGTGTCTCATTTGATTTTAAAACTTTAATCCAATTGTACTAAATACCCTGCAAGTAAATAAGCCTTTTGCAGTTTGCATTGTAATAATTTCTGTAATCAGATGTGAGAGAGTAATTTCTGAATGGATTCGTTTTTGGCAGAAAAAATGCAATCGAAATCATCCTAGCCGATCCCTAAGCCAACAATTGGGTTGTAGTATATTGCAAGGATTTATTTAATTTATTTGAAGAAATATATTCTTAATAATTAAAGAGTTGATTGATTGGTCCGTTACTTTGTGGCAGTACATTTTAACAATAAAACTAGTTAATTACTTTGTTAACTGTCACTAAATATATTTGTAAAGATTTTACAATTGCGTTATCGCGATTTCGTAGTACAACTACATTGTCAAACGCTTAACTAAGACTAAAACAGATTTTTGGTATTTTATGTTTTTATGATGAACAGATGTGGGTCTATTATATGTTAAAACAGTTGAAACAAAACAGAATTTGCTACGTCTAATTGACTATTCAGTAAATTTATATTATGGTTCTTTGAATGTCTGTAAATTTTTATGGATTCTAAGAAATTGAGTTTTGACCCTTTAGGTGCCATATGGAGTATTTGTAAACAATTGATATTGGGAAAAGTATGGTCTGTTTCTAAGAAATGTTTAGCAAAGTGTGATTTTTCATTTTTTAATCCATAAGAGGCATTGTGTTCTGGGAATCTTGTTTTGAAATTCCGTCCCGTTTGGCCTACGTAAACAGCTATTGCACTCTTGACAATTAAGTTTATAAACTCCTGATTTATTGTATTTATTAGTTTTATCTTTGGCATCAAAAAATATTTTGGATAATTTTTAAGCGGGTTTTTAAAGCTATTCTTGTTTTTTCGGTCGTGAGAACTTGGGATATTTTATCTGAGATGGGACCAAAATATGTCAGAGGAATGAATGTTTTCTTTTCTCGGTATTCTTTTACGGGGTAGATTAAGCTGAAAGTGATTTGTTTTCGTTTACGGCTTATTAAGGTATTAATTATTTTAGGTTGGAAGCCGTTATTGAGTGCTATATTTTTGATTGTGTCCAGTTCTTTTTTTAAATTATTTTTACTAAGAGGGATATTGAAGGCTCTATGGATCATAGATCTATAGGCTGCCAGTTTATGGGAGTTAGGGTGTATTGAGTCAGCTGGGATGGTGTCATCTGAAAAGGTTGGTTTGCGGAAGATAACGAATTCTAGTCTATTTATTTTTTTCAAAATTGTAACATCTAAGAAATTTATTTTATTATCTGTTTCCTTTTCAAGTGTGAATTTTATGTTGGGGTGTAAATTATTTAGGTGATTTAAAGTGGAATTTAGCTCAATATCATTTCCAAGGAAACATACTAAAATGTCGTCCACATATCTAAACCAAAAGAGAATATTTTTCGCGTGTTGAGTTTTTTAGAAAACTGTTTTCCAATTCTGACATAAAAGTTTCGGCTAGCAAAGGACTAAGTGGAGACCCCATGGCAAGACCATCTCTTTGTTTGAAAAATTGATTATTGAACTGAACAACATACAAAATTCGAACAGTTTCAATATATCTTGTTGTATTTTTATATTGACCTTGTTTTTTTGTAACATAGTTTTTATAATTTCTAAACAATCTTTATTTGGGATATTGGAGAACATATTTGTTACTTCGAATGAAACTAGAAGGGCGTTATTTGGGATGGAGATATTTTTAAGTTTATTTGTGAGGTCTATAGAGTTTTTTGTGTTGTATTTTGGATTGAATTGTGTAATTTCTTTAAAGATGGTGTTGAGATGTGTTTAATGCCAAAGATAAAACTAATAAATACAATAAATCAGGAGTTTATAAACTTAATTGTCAAGAGTGCAATAGCTGTTACGTAGGCCAAACGGGACGGAATTTCAAAACAAGATTCGCAGAACACAATGCCTCTTATAGGTTAAAAAATGAAAAATCACACTTTGCTAAACATTTCTTAGAAACAGACCATACTTTTCCCAATATCAATTACTCAGTATATATCACCACTAAACCAAACACTTTATTTTTGCACTCGACGCGCGTTTCGCTAACCATGTTAGCTTCATCAGGAGCGATGATTGACTAAAGCTAAACTACCAAATCTACCCTATTTATACTTAGCCTAACCCTTGAATTACTCAAGCAGAAACTAATGACATAGGCAAGACTATCAGTTCCGGTCAAGTAACCAGTAGAGGGGACTATAAGGAATAGGCCCTCTGTCTTTGTTTAAACTACTTTTACATTTTATGATTTCCATACTTTCGTATGCGTTCAACAATCTCCTATCTGATACATTTTTTATTAATCTTAGATTATCTAATGTTACAGTATGATCAGCTTCAAGAGCATGTTCGGCAATGCTAGACTTTTCTGTTCTGTTGTATTTTAAGTGTGCTAAATGTTCTTTAAATCGTGTTCTAATTGACCTTTTAGTTTGCCCAACATACTTTTTGTCACAATCATTACAACTAATTTCATAAATTCCACTTTTCTCACAATTAGGAATCTTATCTTTGGGATTTCCTAAGATATTCCTCAGATTGTCTGATGACTTATAGACTAAGGTGAGGCCTACCTTATTAAATACCTTATTGAGTCCCTTGCTATATTTCGAATTATATGGTATGGAGACAAACTTGGTGTTATTTTCTTCGCGTGTAAAAAAGGTGGAATTCTGAATATTAGACCTAAACTTATGCCTATTTATTAGCTTATTTACTAAGTCATCGTCATAACCATTAACTCTAGTTATATTTCTAATACGATTCCTTTCTTTATTAAAGTTTACTCTATTCAGAGGGAAAGTGACCAAACGATGAACTAAAAAATGTAATTAGGCTAATTTATGTTGTTTGCAATGAAATGAATCATTAGGAATATATCTATCTGTTACTGTGTCCTTCCTCTAGATATCAAATTCTAATCTATTATTATTTTTAATAATTAAAATATCTAGAAAAGGCAATTGTCCTTTGTTCTCAACTTCGTAAGTGAATTTAATAGAATCATACCGGGTATTTAATTTGGAAACAAAATCATCAATATTTGCTTTCTTTGTATCAAAAATCGCGAAAATATCATCCACATACCTATACCATACCCTTGGGAAATATTCGAATCCTTGACTGGCTTCGATTTCAAACTTACTCATGAATAAATTAGCTATGAAAGGTGACAAGCAATTACCCATAGCTGTTCCTTCTTTCTGAACATAAAATTGATTGTTATATTGGAAATAATTTTGTTCCATACAGAGTTTAGATAATATCAAGTATTCACGAATAATTTCGTCTTCAAAGTCATTCATTCTAAGTAATTCTTCGAGATATTGTAAAGTTTGTGGAATTGGCACACTTGGGAACAAAGAACTAACATCAAAAGAAATTAAGACTTCACCTTCATTAAGAACTAGATTTTTTGTTTTATTAATGAATTCTAACGAATTCTTCACTGCGAAAGTATTTAATGGTAATTTCTCAAGTTCTTTTGATAACCATTTGGATATTAAATATGTGGGTGATCGACCGATGAAACAATGGGTCGCATTGCTTTTCCAGGTTTGTGAATTTTGGGTAAGCAATACAATTTTGGTATGGTCGGATTACTCACATTTAATTTAAATTTTAGCGAATCGGAGACAAGGTTCTTACATTTTTTTAAAGAATTTTTAACCTCTGATATCAATCTCGGTAATGGATTTCTTATTACTTTTTCATAAGGGCCAGATTCGATAAGATTATCTACGCGTTCAAGGTAATCTTTCTTATCCAATATAACAACCTTATTTCCTTTATCCGCTTTTAAGTAGAAGACATCTTTCTTTTTCAATCCTTTAACTACTTTTATGTTTTTTCGTGAATTAGAGTTTGTGTTGTTAACTATGTTTTTCGATATTTGATTGCGACATGCTTCCCTAACAAATGATTTACTATTTTCTGGAAGTGTACTAATGGAACTTTCAATGTGAGCAACTATTTCTGATAAATTATCTCTAGGAGGGGGTACTGCAAAGTTAAGACCTTTGTTTAAGATGTGAATTTCATTTCGTGTAAAGATTCCTAATTGTGAGAAAAGTGGAATTTATGAAATTAGTTGTAATGATTGTGACAAAAAGTATGTTGGGCAAACTAAAAGGTCAATTAGAACACGATTTAAAGAACATTTAGCACACTTAAAATACAACAGAACAGAAAAGTCTAGCATTGCCGAACATGCTCTTGAAGCTGATCATACTGTAACATTAGATAATCTAAGATTAATAAAAAATGTATCTGATAGGAGATTGTTGAACGCATACGAAAGTATGGAAATCATAAAATGTAAAAGTAGTTTAAACAAAGACAGAGGGCCTATTCCTTATAGTCCCCTCTACTGGTTACTTGACCGGAACTGATAGTCTTGCCTATGTCATTAGTTCTGCTTGAGTAATTCAAGGGTTAGGCTAAGTATAAATAGGGTAGATTTGGTAGTTTAGCTTTAGTCAATCATCGCTCCTGATGAAGCTAACATGGTTAGCGAAACGCGCGTCGAGTGCAAAAATAAAGTATTTGGTTTAGTGGTGATATATACTGAGTAGTATCATTGTGCCAAAGATTCCACATTCCCAACTTAGCCAATATCAATTGTTTACAAATACATACAAATGGCACCTAAAGGGTCAAAACTCAATTTCTTAGAATCCATAGAAATTTACAGACATTCAAAGGACCATAATATAAATTTACTGAATAGTCAATTGGACGTAGCAAATTCTGTTTTGTTTCAACTGTTTTAACATATAATAGACCCACACCTGTTCATCATAAAAACATAAAAAACCAAAAATCTGTTTTAGTCTTAGTTAAGCGTTTGACAATGTAGTTGTACTACGAAATCGCGATAACGCAATTGTAAAATCTTTAGAAATGTATTTAGTGACAGTTAACAAAGTAATTAAGTAGTTTTATTGATATTCTTAATAATTTATCATTCTGTATACAAATTGAAGTCTAACCTTTGTTAGAAGATACAAGGGAGTAACGGGTTCTGGGAGACACATGATGCTGAAAACATAGTAATGAATACCTTATTTCTCTTTATTTATATCTTTAAACGCGGAAAAATATACGAGGCTGGTTTGAAAAGTCCGTGCAAAGTCCGAGAGATGGCACCACCGGCGCGTATCGAGGTCATGTTTAGTTAGTAGCATCTCTTGAATGAACGCACACCAAGTTTCAGCCATATTGGTCTATTTCTTTGTGTTTGGCATTCGTGTGAATCAAGGAAGTCGAGTGATTTTCAAGAAATGGACGAAAAAGAATTTCGTGTGGTGATTAAACATTACTTTATGAAAGGCAAAACGCCTCAGGAGACTAAAGAGAAGCTTGATAAACATTATGGTGACTCTGCACCTTCGATTAGAACAGTTTATAAGTGGTTTCAAAATTTTCGGACTGGCCATATGGGCACAAGTGACGCTGAACGTTCTGGACGGCCTGTGGAGGTTACGACTCCAGAAATCATTGAACAAATCCATGATATGGTGATGGATGACAGAAGAGTTAAGGTGCGTGAGATTGCTAGTGCTGTGGGCATCTCGACTGAACGGGTACATAATATTTTGCATAAACATTTGGACATGAGAAAGCTATCCGCAAGATGGGTGCCGCGATTGCTCACGCTTGACCAAAAACGGAATCGTGTGAAGTGTTGCAAGGATGGTTTGCAGCTGTTCCAGAAGAATCCGGAGGACTTTAAGCGTCGTTTCGTCACTGTGGATGAAACATGAATACATTACTATACTCCTGAGACCAAACAACAATCTAAACAATGGGTTACCAAGGGAGAATCTGCACCTAAAAAGGCGAAGACCGTTCCTTCGGCTGGAAAGGTTATGGCGACTGTCTTTTGGGATTCGCAAGGGATAATCCTCATCGACTATCTGGAAAAGGGTAAATTATTCATCGTTATTGGACCGTTTGAAAACCGAGCTGCAAGAAAAACGCCCGCGATTGGCCCACAAGAAAGTCTTTTCCAACACGACAACGCACCAGCACACACCTCAGCAGTTGTGGTCGCAAAATTAATGGAAATAGGATTCCAACTCGTTTCACATCCCCCCTATTCTCCAGACTTGGCTCCCTCGGACTACTAGTTGTTCCCCAATTTGAAGAAATGGCTGGCGGGACAAAGATTTTATTCAAACGAGGAGGTGATTGCAGACACTAATGGATATTTTGCAGACTTGGACAAATCCTATTATTCGGAAGGGATCAACAAACTAGAACATCGTTGGACGAAGTGTATAAGCCTAAAAGGAGACTATGTCGAAAAATAAAAAAGGTTTATCCCAAACACATAAGTAGTTTTTATTGTTGCACGGACTTTTCAAACCAGCCTCGCACAACGCACAAAAATTAAAATGCCTATAGAATTCCGAGTTCAATATCTGCAGAAAATTATACATTCATAAAGTTATAAGAACTATACAATTACATTCTACCCCTAAACGGGCATTTTTACGACCTGCCACATGCTGACGACCACCACAAGTCATTTGCTTGTATAGTAGAGAAAAATTAGAGGGAAAGAAGAAAAATGTCTATATATGGCTGTAATATATACGTTACTTTTGCTATATACCATATGTTGAGAGAATCTCGAAAGTATTTTTTTCCTTTTATCTGACTAAAAAATTGAGAAAAGGACAGAGAAAAGAAGATAATGGGCTTTTTTAAACACTCCTCGGATTCTGTTAGTATAAGGTTTTAATTTAGGCTTTTCATCATATATTATATAAATTTCGAACTAATTTTAGAATAAACGATCAATATTTTACTACTTATGGCGACACCTAGTCTCTAAAGAAGAAACTTTAGTAAGTACGAGGAAACAATCAAACAAGAGGGGACTTTAAGAAAGAAACTCGTATCGTCATTGAAGGGTAGTTTTGTATACGGTTAACCACTAAGAAAAAGGAAACTGGGTGGTACCGATGGAAACTTTAACCATTTGAAAATCTTAAGAATTTAGTTCGTTTTAGATCTGTTTCAGTTTAGTCGATTTTCGTTTAGTGTTTCTAAAGCTTTTGCTAATTTAAATAATTTTCTCTCTATTCTCATTATTTTCGGACTTTTACTTAAATTTTATTTGGGATCAGGCGATTATCCTATACTAAAGACTTTCTCATTATTAAAATTTAAACGGATTTTAAATGTTAATTTTCTTTCTTTTGACTTTCAGTTTCTTTCCGATTCTTTTGTTTCTTCCAATTTACGATATATAATTTGCCCTTTAATTTTAATTCTTAGAATTATTATGAATATTAGTCATTAATTTCTACTGTTTCTAATTTGTTAAACTTTCTTTTTTTGTTATTAAGTTTTGTAATAAATAGTTTTAAGTGTTGTTTAAAACAGTTGGTTCTTTTTTCTCTATTTAAAATATGGGCAAAAGCTCTTTTATAGGAATTTCGCCTTTACACCGAGCCGCGTCTCAGCAGTAGCCACAAAAGAAGTTCAGATAGGCAGCGAAGCTCCAGTATTTTGGTAGCCAGAGTGTGATAGAATAAAATTTACTTACACATTTCAGATTCAGCAGTGATCCTCAACTCAGAGTGCTTCTGTTTGCAATAATATTTTATTTAGTTCTTATGGAAAAGCTAAATATACAAACGTGGCAATACTTCTAGAATCATATACGCTACCACTGTCAAAGATTAAGAATTTTAGATGTATTCTGTCATAGTACAATCGACGCAATAAACGAAGTACATTATGCGATCTTAAAAATAAACTGCTTGTTTGTCCTAACAGTTCAAAGGTTTTTATGTGAATCGTTACTTTCGTGCACGTGCCATCCTTGCAGCGATTTTTCCTATAGAACGTGTACTGTTCCTATGAAAAGAATTTTCTACCATATTACGCCACTGCTTCTTGCATGAAGCCGGGAAACGGGCTTAAAAAAGAATCTAGCGATAAAACTCCCATGGCTTTCCGCAGCATATGTACGTATAATCCTGTAATTTCGCAAGATATTTTTTGCAGGAAATAAAGGAGACTCCATTACAAAACATGTGGTGTGGCGATATCATTTTCCTAATCTCTATCGGCATTGCTGTTGGAATACTAAAAAAGACACGTTTAGAAACTTTTTTAAAAAGTTTACTAAAGTGGAATCTCTTGTGCTTTTAACGGAGTTGCGAGATTTCAAGGAGAAGATTAGGAAAAGTGTATAAAAACTTTGGAAATAGCCGACTAATTTTAAAACTTTATAAGATTTGCGATAAATGTATAAAGGATCTTTAGTTTTTCATGGCTTTTTAGTTAATTTGAGCTTTTTTTTAATAAACAAATTTGGAAACTATTGTCGGGGTAGAGTCTAATTTAATTTAATGCGAGAACGATTAGCAAGGAATTAAATGTGTCCGCCATGAATTTCGCACATATTATTTTCTAACGTTTCACCTATGGTTGTACGAGGCATTTTTAGGTATTTTTACTCCTGAAGATTGGAACACGTAATGCGGTCGAAGGAGTACGAGTAAGTACAGTTGTTCACAAAACTGTGACCAAGCCTAATGATCATGTTCCACGTGCCATGCACACAATAGCTCGAGTTTTTATTAATGTTGTTAATGTGTGTTTGTAAGTTTCAATTTATTTCCTATACTTTCGTTTCTAGAAATTGGAGACATCTTGTAAAGCCTGGATGCTCAACTCCAGCTGATTGCACAGTTTGTTTCTTTTTAATATATCATTCATATTCGTTAATTCTACTCGATATTGATCTGTTGTCCCTTTTTTTTTATGGGTCTAGCACACGTGCTACAGGGAAGTCCCTAAAGTGCTACGGGAGCGACACGTGTGCGGAGAAAGCGATTCATGTTGTTCTTGAATCGCTGCAAACTGTACTCGGTGGGAAACACAGTCCTGGGCAAATAATTCCAAAAGGATAATGTTCTTCATATAAAAGACTGCTTGAAAAGCGTTGTACGAGGAGAGTAACAAGCTGAACCTAATACGGATGTAAAATATTAGCGCGACGTGTACTTCTAACATGAACCGCTCTGGGAGGAATTAAGCGGGCCACATCCTTCGAACACTTTCCATGAAAATACTTGTAGAATAGGCTCAAGTTGCCAACCGTTCTTCTATGTTCCAGCGAATCAAGGCCGCCGGTCAGTTCCGGGTCCCCAATCAGACGAACAGCTATTCTCTGAATTGAATCCAACAAATCTAGTGTATGTTTCGGAGCGGAGCTCCAAACATGGGAGCAGTATTCCATAGTTGGTCGAATTTGAGCTTTGTAAAGAATTAACAGTTGTTGTGGAGTGTAAAGCTTTCTGGTTCGAAATAATATTCCCAACTTTTGAGAAGCTCTCCTTGCTATGCCTGCAACATGTTCGTGCCAGGATATATTTGCTCCCAAATTAATGCCCAACAAACTGAGTGACGATGAGATGAGAGGAATGGAGTGCTCCAACATAACTATGTCGGGTTCAACAACTTTTTTAGAAAAAACTGCCGCCTGGGTTTTTGTAGCGTTAAATTCCACTTGGTTACTGTCATCTCAAGATAGAATTTCTTCCAGGTCTTTGTTAAGTTGAATGACTTCCTGCACTCTGCGGATATTCGTCTGAGTAGTCGATGTCCGAGCGTTCACAGTGAATGAAGAGATAAGCGTACTGTCATCTGCAAAGCTGTAGATTGGATTCTCGGTCTTTTCCAGCAGATCGTTAATATAAATGAGAAAGAGAGTAGGAGACAGTATGGAGCTTTGGGGTACACCGGTGTTAGAAAGAAATATGTCGACTGCCACTCGTAAAGAACGCTCTCTGAGGAAACATGAGAGCCACAAACAAAACTTTTTGAAACATACCATAAGAACGTAGCTTAGCCAATAGCCCATCGTGCCAAACACGGTCGAATGCCTTGGATATGTCAAGAGCAACCGCTCGAGATTCTCTAAAGTGTTCAATTGCGTTGTTCCAACCATGTGTTACATAAGTCAGAAGATCTCCTGTTGATCTATTTTTACGAAAGCCTTATTGGTGATCGCTAATAATGTTGAATCCTTCAAGATATTTTAGAAGATGCTGATTGATAGCCTTTTCCATGACTTTCGATATTATTGGAAGCAGTGCGATTGGTCGGTAGTTATTTGGCAAGGTCTTTTTGCCTTTTTTAGGTATCGGCTGAACTGTAGTACATTTCCAGCAGGAAAGAAATATTCCCTTTCTGTAGGATAGGTTGAAAAGTCTACAGAAAACTGGTGTTAGTTCCCTCGCACAGTTTTTGAGAACTATCGCAGGTATTTCGTCAGCGCCAGAAGCCTTTTTGGTGTCTAGCTTCATCAAAATATATTTTATTATACGCTGTCTGAAGACAATATCGGGCATCCTTGAATGCACTATGGGAATAGTAGATGGTGTTTTTCCTTGGAAATCGACAGTAGAATGTGAAGCAAAGAGTTCAGCCAACAAGTTCGCTTTCTCAACAGGTGTCATTGCAATAGAATTATCTGGCCGTGTGAGTGGTGGTATGGTAGATTTGGTGAAATTTTGACTAACTGCCTTAGCGACTGACCAAAAGGGCCTCGAATTGTTGGGACAAGCGAGAAGTTTCCTTCTAATCCGTTGATTGTGTGCCTCCTTGGTTTCATCGATAATTTCTTTGTATCTGTTCCTGGCACGAACAAATTTTTTTTATATTTATATACAGTACCACACTAATAGGGAATTTTATAGACATCTACAGTTTGTAAAGGAATTGTATCTTTTAGTGACCTCAAGCATTATCCAATTTTGTTACAACTGTTATCGATTGTGTCAATGTTGGATGTTTTATGAGTTTGGCTTACCTACGCGACAAAGTCTAGAATTTTCGCAAAATCTGATAACATCAATTTAAAGCAGTCTTCGTGATTCTTTTAAAAATGTTGCTGGCAATTTAAATTTCAGTAAACTAAGTCCGCCTGACGTGAAAGGATGTTTTCCGCCTCTGTTATTAGATATAAGTATTACGACGATCTACTAAATTTATGTTAGATGCAGCAACGATTGTGTTTATTTAACAATATCGCCGCAGTAATTTGTCTTTTTTAACCGGCTTGTTGTGTGTAGTTTCTCTTGGTCCTATAATTGGAAAGTGGTATCTCTACATGGTTACCTTGGATAAAATTAAATGATGAAACAAAATTGCTACTGTCTCCAGTAAAAAATTCTGTAAACTATGGTTTATTTTACTTCCTGGATGCCCTGAAGATATAAAAATTATATTTTTTTAGAATGTATATATTGATCGAATGTCCAACCAATTGCTACTCTTTTTGCTTTGTGGTCTATTTTTAAGTTGTTTACTTTACTTACGCACAGGTACCCGACGCTCACCAGCTTTAGGTCAGCGTACTGTGGCGTGCTTTCAGCACGCCTTAGACACGCTTTAGATACTTTATCAGCTGGGCCTCGAATCCCTGAACGTAAGTTTTTTTTTATTTGGCTTCTCTGAATTCTTTCAATTTGCAATAGTCGCGAAGCAGTTATGGAGATTCTAAGTAAATTAATGATTTATGATACGATGGTTTGAGTGTCGGGTTATGTTCTGTTCTGGTTTATGTCAGGTCTTGCGTCAGAGTCTATACCTGAGTTTTATGTCTGTAGAATTTCTCTGCCGTTTCGTCTAAGTAGTGTCTTACTGTTTGCACATTTGCATGTGATATAAGTCTCTAATTCTTATGTACCTGTCGCTCGATGTTACGCGTCTTAATAATTTGTGTGTCCGATATACCACATCAAACTGGTGCAGCATACGTTAGTACCAAATAAAGTGATGTACTTCTGATAATATTCAATAAAACGCTTTTAATCCTTAATAAATTGATACACTTCTAGACATATCCCAAGAGTTTTTAGAATGTAACGGATCTCATCGGGATGATATATATGTATCAAATAATATTCGAATAATTTTATTTTGGTATGAAATAAAAGTTTTATGGGACGCCTTTGTATTGTGCATTTAGTAGATTGTTTATTAGCTGGCTGGTCATTTTTCCTCATTATCTCCAATTATTTCGCCTTATCTCCCATAATCTCGAATTCTCCCGTAATACAGGGGCTTATATCTCTTTATCTATCATTATTCAAGCCATTCTCCAAATATTTCTCCTTATCTCCCAGGATCTCCCACTTTCCCATATTATAAAGGCTTATATATTGCATTTTCTGTCATTTTTCCGCATTATCTCCAATTATTTCGCCTTATCTCCCATAATCTCGAATTCTCCCGTAAAACAGGGGCTTATATCTCTTTATCTATCATTATTCAAGCCATTCTCCAAATATTTCTCCTTATCTCCCAGGATCTCCAACTTTCCCATATTATAAATGCTTATATATTGCATTTTCTGTCATTTTTCCTCATTATTTCCAATTATTTCGCCTTATCTCCCATAATCTCGAATTCTCCCGTAATACAGGGGCTTATATCTCTTTATCTATCATTATTCAAGCCATTCTCCAAATATTTCTCCTTATCTCCCATGATCTCCAACTTTCCCATATTATAAAGGCTTATATATTGCATTTTCTGTCATTTTTCCGCATTATCTCCAATTATTTCGCCTTATCTCCCATAATCTCGAATTCTCCCGTAAAACAGGGGCTTATATCTCTTTATCTATCATTATTCAAGCCATTCTCCAAATATTTCTCGTTATCTCCCAGGATCTCCAACTTTCCCATATTTTAAAGGCTTATATATTGCATTTTCTGTAATTTTTCCTCATTATTTCCAATTATTTCGCCTTATCTCCCATAATCTCGAATTCTCCCGTAATACAGGGGCTTATATCACTTTATCTATCATTATTCAAGCCATTAGCCATTATTAGCTGTATTAATAAAACGTAGGTAATAACAGCAATATTATTTGCTCATAACATAGGGTGTTATAACTTTTGGAAACTAATAATAGTTTACAATCTACACAAAACTTCCGTTTAACTGAACCCACACAAAACAATTGCATCGATCCCGGCTGTGTTATTCACCAAACTTGTATAACTTTAATCCTAACATGAATTCAAAATTAGCAGTATGTCCGCATGACCAAAGTTTGCAGTTTGATTTAAAAAAAAAAAACGGGAAGTTTGAAAAACCACTTCCGTTATTTACCGTTTAATATTGCTCAATATAACTTTTCAACAAGTACGGAAAAATTTATTACTGTTGAACAAACCCAAAAGAGGTGAACAATTGATTCTAAAAATAAAAATTCCAGGCAAATTTTATAAATAAATAAATAAATAAACTTTTATTTCATGAGACCTGATACAAAGTATGGAAAAAGTCAAGTTAAGTCACAGAATGTATACATCCTGTGAAAATAGGGCTTTAAAAAGCTTTACAGATGCACGTACTGTAGCTTACATACAAATATTTATAATATAAAGATCCAAAAGTTACAATTACACGTACTTTAGATTACATACTTACATACTTACATATTTGTAATATAAAGTCCTCAATCTGAAAAAAATCCTGAGTGCTATAAGGGACATTCTCAATTAGCAATCTTGATATTAGTGTCTTATACATACTTAAATTTAAAGATTTAATACTAGTCGGCAGACTATTAAAAAGCTTTATGCCGCTGTAATAGGGACTCCTTTCAAATAGAGATAATGTGTGTTCTGGTATAACTAAATTTTTGTTATATCTTGTATCGTAATTATGCATGTCGGCCATGGCTACAAATTTATTCAAATTACTCTTAACATAAATCAGAACCTCCAGTATGTACGAGTACATAGCAGGTAGAGTGAGTATAGCAAATTTTTTCAAAAGTTCACAGCATGAATGTCTTGATCTGATACCTGCAATATTTCGAACTGCTCTTTTTAGTGTTCCGTACGGAACACTTATAAGATCACTTCGGTGTCTGTCTGTCTGTCTGTCACACCCGATTTTCTCCGAAACTATTTGACATAGAAAGTTGAAATTTGGTAATAATATAGAAGTTGATGACCTCATCCGAGCCATGTAGTTTTGACAGTTAAATTTTGACTTAAGGGGTTAGTTTTGGGGGGTTAAATCGGAAGCGAAAAAAATTTTTTTTTACTAGGTCATCGAGTGTGGTGTCAAATGAAAGCTTGTGAAAACACGAGAAAAAAATATATATATGATGTAATACTTGCGCGCAATTTTCTTTGTCGAAAAATCGCTGTCCCTCGCCTTATCTCGAAAAGTACTTATCAAAAAATTTTGGAATATTCTCCACGGGGTGTAGATTGAACGAAAATTATCACGAGTGCATTACCTTTAATAATTTATCTGGCATATAAAAAAAACAAAAATTTCGAGGTCATCAGATTTCAGTAAAGATTGGAAACAAACTTTGTTTGAAAACTTATTTGGGGTATGTTTTGTGAAGTCACTGATCATTTTATACCCCTGTAACAATTTTTTTTATTTTAAAAGCAATCAACGTACGGAACACTAATTGCGCAAGTTCAACTTGCACTTGACCGGTTAATTATTTTGCATTGTAAATACTCTGACCATATCAGGGGAAGCACCCCAAAATATTAGGCCATATTTCAATTGAGACACAAAGTGAGCAAAGTTAACGACACTTTTTAATCGAAAAATGGCAAAACACACCTACGAAAGCCTTTTGCATAATTCATTTATATGACATCCCCAATTTAAACTGTTGTCTATATAGTCACCTAACAATTTAGTCTCCGTTACCTGAGCAATAGAATGTCCGGTTACGTCAGTCCTAATCAAAAAACTTTCAACAATTTGGGATGCCCTAGGCACAAAATTTATAAAAACAGTTTTTTCAGCATTAAGACTTAATATATTAGTTTTGAACCATTGTTCAAAAACTCTTAACATATTCTGCAGTTTATTTAGAGCCAAAGCTCACACAGTAAGCTAAATTAAAGTTATTTGTGAATGGCTCTTCATATTCTTTAATTATTTACAGCCACCGTTTAGCAGTCGATACTGAGGGTTTTAATGAGTCTGTACACCGGCTTTTACAGGCTCAGGCATCTTAAGCAAAGGCTGGCGTAAATAACCTAATGCATCTATGCATGGAAGATGATGAAATGGCTAAGCACGTGCTACGCGAAAGTCTTCTTGTAAATCTGGAGCATTTCTTCAACGTTCAAATTGTGGGTAAAGATAAAGAGCCTCCCAAAACCTTTCTCCGAAAAACATCCCCTAACATGGATCTTCACAGAGTGTTTCACGGTGCGCTGAATTTTACCAGGCTCGTGAAGCTTCAGTGGAAAAAATTCCGTTGCTCCAGTCTCAATCTATGTTTTCTTTTGCCGATTCAAGAACAACGTGAATCGCTTTTTCTGCACACATGTCGCTCCTGTAGCGCTTTAGGGACTTTCCTGCAGCAACTGTGCTAGATCCATAAAAAAAAATATCGCCGCGCTAATTTGTATATTTTAACCGGCTCGTTGTGTGTAGTTGGTCCTATAATTGGAAAGTGGCATTTATACATATATTTACCTTGGATAAAATTAAATGATAAAACAAAATTGCTACTGCCTCCAGTAAAAAATTCAGTAAACTATGGTTTATTTTACTTCTTGGATGCCCTGAGAATATAAAAATTGTATTTTTTTAGAATGTATATATTGATCGAATGTTCAACCAATTGCTACTCTTTTTGCTTTGTGGTCTATTTTTAAGTTGTTTACTTCACTTACGCACAGGTACCCGACGCTCACCAGCTTTAGGTTAGCGTACTGTGGCGTGCTTTCAGCACGCTTTAGACGCGCTTTAGATACTTTATCAGCTGGGTATCGAATTCCTGTACGTAAGTTTTTTTTTATTTGGCTTCTCTGAATTCTTTCAATTTGCACTAGTTGCGAAGCAGTTATGGAGATTCTAATTAATGATTTATGATACGATGGCTTGTGTGTCGGGTTATGTTCTGTTCTGGTTTGTGTCAGGTCTTGCGTCAGAGTCTATACCTGAGTTTTATGCCTGTAGAATTTCTCTGCCGTTTCGTCTAAGTAGTGTCTTACTGTTTGCACATTTGTCATGTGATATAAGTCTCTAATTCTTATGTACCTGTCGCTCGATGTTACGCGTCTTAATATTTTGTTTGTCCGATATAACACACCAAACTGGTGCAGCTTACATTAGTACCAAATGAAGTGATGTACTTCTGATAATATTCAATAAAACGCTCTTAATCCTTAATAAATTGATACATTTCTAAACATATCCCAAGAGTTTTTATAATGTAACGGATCTGGGATGATATATTTTTATCAAATAATATTTGAAGAACTCTATTTTGGTATAAAAGCAAAGTTTTATGTGTTTATTGTGCATTTAGTAGACTGTTTATTAGCTATACTAATAAAACGTAGGTAATAACAGCAATATTATTTGCTCATAACATAGGGTGTTATAACTTTTGAAAACTAATAATAGTTTACAATCTACACAAAACTTCCGTTTAAATGAACCCACAGAAAACAATTGCATCGATCCCGGCTGTGCTATTCACCAAACTTGTTTAACTTTAATCCTAACATGAATTCAAAATTAGGAGTATGTCCGCATGACCAAAGTTTGCAGTCTGATTTAAAAAAAAACGGGAAGTTTGAAAAACCACTGCCGTTATTTACCGTTTAATATTGTTCAATATAACTTTTCAACAAGTACGGAAAAATTTATTACTGTTGAACAAACCCAAGAGAGGTGAACAATTGATTCTAAAAATAAAAATTCCAGGCAAATTTTATAAATAAATAAATAATAAATAAATAAATAAACTTTTATTTCATGAGATCTGATACAAGGTATGGAAAAAGTCAAGTCAAGTCACAGAAATGTATACATCCTGTGAAAATAGGAATCTAAAAAGCTTTACAGATGCACGTACTGTAGTTTACATACAAATATTTATAATATAAAGATACAAAAGTTACAATTACACATACTCTAGATTACATACAACTATCTATAATATAAAGTCCTCAATCTGAAAAAAAATCCTGAATGCTATAAGGGACATTCTCAATTAGCAATCTTGATATTAGTTTTTTATACATACTTAAATTTAAAGATTTAATACTAGTCGGCAGACTATTAAAAAGCTTTATGCCGCTGTAATCGGGACTCGTTTCAAATAGAGATAATGTGTGTTCTGGTATAACTCAATTTTTGTTATATCTTGCATCGTAATAATGCATGTCGGCCATGGCTACAAATTTATTCAAATTACTCTTAAACCGAGCAATTGATTTTATTATTTCCCAATGATCATCATCATGTTGCCTGCTCCTGTATCCTGAACGATCAATTCCATAATAATATTAAATACGACGTAACATATTTAGATTTTAAGAACACTGATATGTCACAGTTAAACTCTTATCTTGCATCATTTGATTGGGGTTCTTTATTGAGCAAGGACAATGTTGACCCTGCCGTTGAGCAATTCTACGATATACTGTACCATGGTATTAGCCTGTATGTGCCTATAAAGCGTTTTAAAAGTTCCAGTTTTCCTGTGTGGTTTACTCGCGAGGTACAGCATTTAACGATCCAAAAGAAGGTTGCTCATAAACGTTTTAAGGAAATGGTTCTACGGCTGACTATGACATTTTTGCTCCCCTTCGGGCTTTGTGCAAAGCTTTATCCGCCGCATGTTATTCAAATTATCTCACGTTGGTTGAAAACGGCATCTCATTCAAACCCAGATTGTTTTGGAAACATGTGAATAACATGAAACAGTCTCAGGGTTATCCCAACACTATGTGCTACCGTGATAGAATAAGCAATTCTGGTGCAGAATGTGTGAATCGTTTTGCTGACTTTTTTTGGGGAAGTTTATTGTGACAGTCAGGCTACGATTCCAGGCTATTATAGTAACATAGTTGAATGCACTAATTTAAATGTTAACTCAATATCAGTCAGTTTGTCTGAGGTCTATGAGGGGATAGATAATCTTAAAAATACATTCTCAGTTGGCCCAGATGGAATACCTGCGGCAATATTGAAGGCTTGCATATGCTCTATTGTAACTCCCCTAAAATTAATTTTCAATTTATCTCTGTGCTCAAGTACATTCCCTATGTACTGGAAAAACTCATTTGTTACCCCTATTCATAAGTCCGGTGATAGGAGTGATGTATCTAACTACAGGGGGGTGTGCATTTAATGCGTAATACCCCAAATTGTTCGATAGTCTAGTTGCGGGATTTTTGTCATGGAGCTGTAATAGCATAATAATTGACGAGCAGCATGGTTTTAGACCTGGTCGGTCAACTGTTACAAACCTGCTTGCATATCATGATTGTCTGTTGAGCGCCCTTGGGAATCGCCACTGTGTTGATAGTGTATATACTGACTTTTCGAAGGCGTTCGACAGAGTTAATCATACGCTCTTGTTAGGCAAGTTGCGGAAAATAGGACTAAGTAGTGAAGTCCTTGGGTGGATTGGCAGTTTTCTGGAGAGCCGTACATAGTATGTCCGTATTAATAATTGTATTTCTAAAGAAATAAAAGTTCTTTCAGGTGTGTGTGTCACTGTGGTCTTTTACCGTTTCTACTTTTTGATAATGACATCGGCAAGTTTATATAACATTCTAAATTTCTCATGTTTGCAGATGATCTAAAAATGTTTAAAACGGTTAACACATTGCAAGATTGTCACTCTCTTTAGGAGGATGTTCATGCTCTCTATAGATGGAGTACCCTGAATAAGTTGAACTTGAATATTAAGAAGTGTGTTAGCATTAGTTTTGGTAGAGCTAGACGGAACTTTACTTTTAAATATAACATTAACGGCAGCAAGCTGAGGCATGTTAGTGAAATTAATGATCTGGGAGTTCTTCTTGACCAGAAACTTACTCTCAATAGGCACATTTTGTCAATTGTTCAGAAAGGTTATAAAAATCTGGGGTTCATCACGAGATACTGTACGGAGTTTTCCTGCTCTACATTTAAACTGTTGTATTGTTCAGTTGTGAGATCGGGGCTTGAGTATGCTGCTGTGGTATGGTCTCCTCATTACAATGTATATGTAGAAGCGATTGAGGCGGCGCAGCGGCGGTTTCTGCGGACTTGTGCTTTTAAATTGGCGATACCCCCAGATGGTTACCATATAGACCACGACAACCTTAGAGGCATTTTGGGTATTTCGATCCTGGAGACTAGAAGACTGCATTGTGACCTGCTTCTGGCTTTTAAGTTAATAAATGGGCTGGTTGATTGTCCCTATTTCTTGGATAAGTTAACATTTAATATTTCTCGTCGCACTAGAGGCAGAGACCTGTTTGGTATTCCCTTTCATGCGACTAATTATGGCTATTATGGACCCATGTCCAGAATAATGAGGCATTTCAATCAGTTCGATCTCAGGATTCATGGCTCCATTGATAGTGTTAAATTGGTTGTTAAAAAGTTGTGATATTGGCTTGCTGTGAAACTAGTTTTAATGATCTTGTGATGTTAGACTCTATGTAAGTTTATGATTTTTATTATGTTTAGTTGTTTTAATTATGTTTATAATTGTGTAAATTAGCGCAACGCCGTTAATAAATAAATAAATAAATAAATAAACATAAATCAGAACCTCCAGTATGTACATAGCAGGTAGAGTAAGTATAGCAAATTTTTTCAAAAGTTCACGGCATGAATGTTTTGATCTGACACCTGCAATATTTCGAACTGCTCTTTTTTGCATTCTAAATACCCTGACCATATTAGGGGAAGCACCCCAAAATATTAGGCCATATTTCAATCGAGACACAAAGTGTGCATAGTAATAAGACATTATTGTATTAAAGTTAACCACACTTTTTAATCGAAAAATGGCAAAACACACCGACGAAAGCCTTTTGCATAATTTATTTAAACGACATCCCCAATTTAAACTGTTGTCTATATAGACACCTAACAATTTAGTCTCCGTTACCTGAGCAATAGAATGTCCGGTTACGTCAGTCCCTAATCAAAAAACTTTCAACAAATTGGGATGCCCTAGGCACAAAATTTATAAAAAAACAGTTTTTTCAGCATTAAGACTTAATACATTAGTTTTGAACCATTGTTCAAAAACTCTTAACATATTCTGCAGTTTATTTAGAGCCAAAGCTCACACTGTGAGCTAAATTAAAGTTATTTGTGAATGGCTCTTCATATTCTTTTATTATTTACAGCCACCGTTTTTGGCAGTCGATACTGAGGGTTTTAGTGAGTCTGTACACCGGCCTTTATTGGCTCAGGCATCTTAAGCAAAGGCTGGGGCTGGCGTAAATAACCTAATGCCCCTAATGCATGGGAAGATGATGAAACGGCTAAGCATGTGCTACGCGAAAGCCATCTTGTAAATCTGGAGCATTTCTTCAACGTTCAAATTTTTGGTAAAGATAAAGAGCCCCTCAAAACCTTT
>JAHKBH010000172.1:0-20885 GCA_019049505.1 Pachyrhynchus sulphureomaculatus
CAAAATTACCATCGATATGCCGTTAAGGACTCCTTTGCCTTTAGTGCAGAAGTTAATAATTTCTTATTACCTGAGAATCATGTCATTATTTCTCTGGATGTAGTCATCTCTTTACCAACATTTCATGGCAGCTAACCAAACATATTATTGATTCCGAATGGGCACTAATTTCGCCCAACAAAATTAGATAAATCCTTCTTCCTCTCTGTCATTGAGTTTTTCTTCCAATCTACCTTTTTCAAGTACAAAGAACATTTTTACCGACAAACCTTTGGTTGCCCTAATGGGCAGTAATTTAAGCCCCACTCTCGCAGCAATTGTCATGTCCTTCCTTTGGAAAAATTGCATTGAAAAGTTATCCTTCAGACCCCTTTTCCTCTCTTTCAATATGTGGATGATCTTATTCTGTCCATACCAGAGAATGGTAAAGAAGAAATCCTTCATGTCTTCAATTCTTTTGATCAACATCTACAGTTTACTATGGAAGAAGAGTCAAACAATTCCGTTCCCTTCCTGGACACAAGAGTCATTAGATGTCCCGATGGTGTGATCAGACTGGACTGGTATAGAAAGCCAACTTCATCAGGCAGATATATACATGCCAATTCTGGCCATGATTGGAAAGTTAAAATTAACGTCATAAAAGGTCTATATCGAAGAATTAGAAATATAGCTCACCCAGATTACCTTCCACAAGCACAAACACTACTTACCAGTCTCTTTATGGAAAATGGGTACAACTAGAGGTTCCTGCTCAAGACCAAGGATGAAGTCGACAAGCTCTTCCTTTCTAATGACATTTTAACCAGAACCTCCCCCTTTACACGTATCCCTCCTCCCCTTCCACCCCAGTTACCCCCTGCTAGCCATACGGAAATAAGTCCTTCCTTGCTCTCTTTGCCATTTATACCTGGTCTTACTTCAAAATTGGTTCATATTTTGCGCGTCATTCCAATGTTAAGATTGCCAAGTATTTATTTCTATAAAAATAAGCGCATTTTCAGTAAATTGAAATCTTCTCTACCTATTCTTTCCCATGTCAGATGTAGTCTAACTCCTTTCCTTCCTGCCTTGACTGTCCTGCTGTAGTATGTTGGCCAACATCAACAATGACTCACCCGTCGCATAGCATTTACATAAAAGCGACACCAGATGCCATCCACAAAGATTGCACTGGCAATCACTCAGTTTTGATATGAAATTCCTTTAACTTCCGAGAAAACCAAAAATCCTTCATATCCAAAAAAAAAAAACCTACTTAAAAAGAGAATTCCTTGAAATGTGCTATATCAACGAGAATCCCCAAAATATCAATAAAAAAAACGATCTTGATGGCATGAGCAGCATATACAGCTATCTTCTTCTCTTGTGATCGTCATCCCTTGCATAAAACGCCTCTGGTTCCGTCATACACCCCAAAAAAACTTTACGTTTTTGGTATTTGAAAACTCTGTCCTTCTGCTTGGTTCCCCTCTGGGTACCAACTTGTTTAAGTATCATGTTTTTTTCTTCTTGTTCCCCCCCCAACGACTTCATAATTTTCCCTTCCCGATTGATATATCATTAAAATAATAATAATCTTCTAATAAAAAATTGAATAATATGCTCCCAATTAAATGGAAAAAACCTTTCCATTATCGCCTTCCTTGTTTCCTTGCTCTACATCCCCTAGAATGAAAAAAAATTGGTTCCTTTTATATATTCTCCTCAATGTTCCACTAACAGCGTAAACTTATGCCTTCCCATTGCCATTTCCATTTCCTCTCAATACCAAAAATTTTTAATTTTATTATATGCCGTAGCCACTTAATTTCCGTAACTTAAACCGGTCCCTTTCCTTGGTCCGTTTTACCTTTCCTTTGTTGGGGGGGGGGGGGGTGTGTTTTTTTTTTTGTTTTTTTTTTTTTTTTTATTTTTTAGTCTTTTTGAGTGATCCTTTATCATCTGTCACTTGGTCGTCCTTTGTCATCGCCCCCTGTCAAAAGTTGTCACTTTTCATTCATTTTTCTTTAAGAGGCAGGGTGGTTAATTAGTTTTGGAAATTTCAAGCATTCCAACGTTATCAATGGCATCTCCCTGCTGTAAATGCCATGTTTTTTATGTAAAATTATGTTAGTGAATAGTTGTTGTTTTTAGTTTCACAGTGTTGGGTTTTACCATTGCGATTGTTTTTGGATGGTCATTCCTTGTTAGATTAATTTTCATGCAACAAGTGAGATATTGTTGACATTTTTTCCATAAAAAAAAATAATAATTTGTGATTGATTTAGAACAAAAATACTGTTTGATTTAAAATTAGTTACATATGAATAATTGTAAGAGATTAAGATCACGTTAGAAAATTAATAATCAAAATTAATACCATCAAAAACATAACTTTCAAAACACCACGTCCATTATGCCCAAATTTTTCTTTATTGATTGCTTCGTTTAATCTCTTTTTGAGTTTGGTGCCCTGATGAAGGTCCCAACCTAGGACCGAAAAATTTTGCTAAAATCAATTATAAGTAAGAAACCTCTGTTTGATGCCCCGCTTTTTGAGCCGAGTCCCTCTCCTGTTTTCTATAATTTACATATATATATATATAATATATATATATTATATATATGTATATATATATATAAAAATATATATATAAATATATAAAAATAGTATATATATTTTATATATATATAAATATATATATATATATATATATATATCTATATATACATATTAATATATATATTATATAAAATAGTATATATAAATTATATAATATATATATAGTATCTACATATATATTATATATATAATATATATATCATATTATATATATATATATATATATATATATATATATCACATTCAAAACAGAAGACAACAATAAGATAAATTTCTTAGATGTAACTTTACACCACAATAATGAAAATATAAAAACTAGAATGGTATACTAAAAATACATGGTCTTCTAGATACCTATAATTATGAATCACACCACACCCCGAATTCACAAAAAAAAAAATGTAATCATAGGTCTAGCAGATAGAACAATCAAGCTTTCTGGACACAGAATACAGAGGGAGTGCAATAACCAAAGCTAAAGAAGCATTAACATTTAATAAATATCCGATGTACCTTATAAACAAAATCTTTAAACAACGAATACAACGATTTTTACAATACCATAATAAATAAAAAACCAACACAACAACAACCATAAATATATGATGCTTTAAAAACCGTTTTATAAATGGACTATTCCCAACCACTCAAAAAACTTTTAAGAAAACTACAAAATAAATTCGGTTATGTCACAAATCATATAATCTGCTCTCATCCAAATTTTTCCAGCTCAATAACCAAAACCCCAAAATAATAAAAAAAGTAACATAGTGTAACGAAATCAAACTATGTAAATAACTGCGAAGGAAATACCACGTCGGGCAAACAAGCCAATAATCTAGAAAATAGAATCCAAAAGCCATAAATACGACATAAAAAAAACAATACAGCCCTTACGAAAATCACGAAATAAAATAAAAGTCATACCTTTGATTTCAAAAAAAATCAAAAATGCTCAACAGCGAAATAAATACAAAAAAAGAGAAATACTCGAATCCGTTACATATTCGGTTGACGCACCACTGCAATAAACGAAAAACAAAAACAGATGTAAATAACCTAAACCGTATCGCTACCTACCAGTCATATAACGTTCCCTCAAGTAAGTGGTTTTGTTTTTGTAGAAAGTAAAAAATGTGATTCTTAACTAGTGATTTAAAAAACTTAACACCCCACAAAAATGAACTACTTTCTAATGTATACAGTTAAGTGTACTTAAATTAAAAACCTACGAAAAGATCTACAAATATTTTAACCCCGAAATAACACAACTTATCTATATTAATTCTCTAATGTAATCTTTTTAGAGCAATTTGAAGAAGACCTCTTCCGAAGGTCGAAACGTCAGTAAATATATAACAGAATCCAAGAATAGTTTTTAATGATCTAATTCCAAGAACACGTAAAATATAATATATATATATATATATATATATATATATATATATATACATATATATATATATAAATATATATATGTTATATATATATATATATATAATATAATATATACTAATATAATATATATATATATACTATCAATATTTTGTAACATTCATTTTTTTCCTGGGATTTTAAGACTATGCAATGTTACTGTCCATTTCAAATTGTATTTATTTTATTTTAAAATATCGACCGGTATATTAAACAGAAGTTTTAGGACATATGGTATATACTATATAGTTTATTGTGCGGGCTTTCGGACCGAATCTTTCGCCAGGCCACGATTGGTCAAATGTTTTGACCCGAGTTCAGCTCTTTGGAGCGACGTGATATGACCGGCAAAGGTCGCACGATTATTTAAACGTCCGAGAACCAGCCGCAAGACTTTTTCCATCGAAGTCGCCAGGCAGGGGAGTTCCATCGAGCCGCAGACCAGTGAGCGGTTTTGATCTAGCTGCCGACCATGTCGGTCGTCGTTTCCATCTAGCGCAACCAGGCAGTACCGTCTAGCCGAAGTAGGCTAATCTTCACCAGAGTCGCTAAGTTTCGACAATAAAAGCTGTAGTGAGCTTTCTAAGTGTTAAAAAAAAAAAAGTGAAATCGGTCAAAGTCCATCACAGACAGGAATGAAACACTGTAAGTCAACCAAATCCCTTATATAGACTTTACCCGGAGAGTGCATTGACTACAATGTAACACAGACAAAAAAGTGAAGTGTAAGGCACGATACCTCGCCTTCGGGGATTTATAAGAATATAAAATTTTAAAGTAACAACTACTGTTTTTAGGCTAGAATTTTTGGTAAACTGCAAAGGTTAGAACTTTTTATTATTTTTAAAAAACATGAATAAATTTTCTTTTTGATTAAAGCTAAGTGTATCACTGAATATTTATTTTCCTTTTCAGGATCAGTTGTACTAGACTAATTCCTTTTAGTAATATCCATAAAACACTTCAGTTTTTTCCTCATTTTCTTAGCTGAAGTTAAATCCTTTCTATTTAAAATGAGTGGTGCCCTTAAAAAACAAAAAGTCGTACAACTGAGGTTTCTTAAAAAAAAAAAATAGAAAATAATTTCCAGAAAGACGTATAAAACAACTATCTCTTACCCATATTTCTCTACCAAGGGAAAAAACTGAGCTAGTGTTTCTTTAATTTCTTTAGTTCTTTTAATATCAGGTTTCACTCAATTCATTATCAGAAATTAAAGCGGGGCTGCAAGAAAAATTGTGCTCAAGCTTGGGGCGTCCAGTATTTAAAAATGTTACAAAAAGACGCAGTCTAAATGGAGCAAAAAAAAAAATAGCAAGAGAAAAAGTTACAAAAATAGCGCTGTCAACGCGGGGCTTTTGGAATTTTATTTTTTAAAAGGGTTCAGTGTACTAGCTTTCGAACAAAATAAAAGCTCTAACTTTGCAGATATTTTTTATTACACAATATTTATTAAACGAAGCTACACTATAGCAATAAGACAAAAGCAGGAAAAATTTGTAGAATTTTTTTATTTCAATTTGTCTGATATAGATATTTGAATTTTTTGTTGTTGACTCTAAGATAAGAGATCCCTGTTTTTTCTTAGAAGCTAACTTTATCTTTCAGATTAGCAGATGTGCTGGTTTATTTTAATTTTTAGTGATAGATTTATTTTACGGATAACCGAACAAAAAACTATTGTTTTTTCTCACCGAGGTTTTGCATGAATATTAAAAATACTTTGCGGATATACGAAACGATATTTAGAGATTTTTTTTATAGGAAATTCTTAAGATATCTTAATAAAAGGATTTTAATACGAGGGCAATACTTAGAAATTTTTTTGAAATTGTTGAAGATTTTTTTAAAGTTTGGTAAAGAAGTTTACATATTTTAAGTGCCTTTACAGATTTTGTTATTTTTTTGACTATTGGGAGCACAGGAGAAATATTTTTACGATTTTTTAACATTCTTTTAAATTTTATAGTATTCATTTATCATGGAAGCCTTCAATTTTAAAGTCAATCACCTACTAGAATATGAATTAGACTATGAACTGAAAATCCGTCGTACTTTCTCAGAACGTCCGGTCGCGGATAAAAGAAAGATTCTAACGAGGATCTTAAGTAAAGAAATTAATGAGCCCGGAAAAACGATAAAAATAGGGGATGACACCCTGTCTTTTAAAGAAGAAACGGCTGGTATCGAAAAGAGTTTAAATTCTATCCAAAACTTAATCGATAGTTATGACGGCGATCCAAATGATTCACTTGTACTCCGGGTTAAATCACGCTTATCGCATGTAGCGGGTCGCGTACAAAGAATTCCCATGCCGGATGACGAAGAGGAAGCGTCGAAATTTTCCAAATATGTTCAAGAAACAATAGCTACGTGTGTACTCATGGAAGCAAACCTTGCCGAAAAGATAGCTCCTGGTCATGAGTTACCACAGCTGCCTATTACAACCCAGTCATAAACGTACCAGCTCCAATCGTGAATTGCGCAGCCAGAAATATTCCTGTCAGCGAATGGCAATTGAAATTTAATGGAGACTCAAGGAGACTCTATCCTTTTTTGGAGAGGCTAACTGAAATAGCTCAAGCTAGGAAAGTATCGGAAGATGAACTTTTCAGCTCTGCTGTTGAATTTTTTTTCACTGGCGATGCTTTCATTTGGTTTAGAAGCATAAAATCAAGTGTCAACGACTGGCATTCCTTAGTAGATAGGCTAAAGAAGGACTTCTTGCACTGTGATGATGATGAAGAATTGTGGTCGGAAATAAAGAGGAGGCTACAAAAGAAGAATGAGTCCACTGTGATTTTTATTGCCCACATGGAATCTTTATTTGGCAGATTATCCACCAAGCCTTCGGAAAGTACCAAAGTTAAATTTATAACGGAGGAATATTTTGCCTAGTTTCGTCAATCGGTTAGCTCTACTAGATATTAATTCGGTAGCCGAACTCGCCGGGTTATGTAGAAAACTTGAAGAGTCCGATTATTTGTTGGAAAAGAGCAGACCAAAAAGCGAAACTAATATACATCAAGTAGAGTATAATCCAAATGGCCGAAGTGGAGTCTCGACAAATAAAGTTGGGAATGTAAATCGGAACCCTAGGAGTAACCAGAAAACGGGTAAAGGAAAAAATAATGACTCTAAAATTAGCGACACTGCAGCCAAAGTGAACGACAAAGCCGGTTTCACCTAAGGCAATTTTCACGTGGTTTGGAATTGCACAGGCCCGAATCACACTTACCAAAATTGTACAGCACCAAAGAGGGTATTTGTTTCAAATGTGGAACAACAGGTGTGAGACTAACATCATGCCCCAAATGTACAAAAAACGAGTAAGGACGGTATATTACCGAGGCGGATATCCTAAGTCCAACAAAAAAGCCTCTAATCATTCGGCTAAGTCACAAGCTCATGTTCGCAGTAAAGCCCCTAATCCAAAACGTTCTAGAAACACGGACGAACAAAAATATTCCAGTAGATCAGATTGGACTAAATGGTTACAAAAAGTTTCTGATTTTTTTAAGTCTAATAAAAATTCTCCCTTCTCAAGTTAAAACTCCTGCTTCTTCTCCAAATGGTCACATGTCTCCTCTATTCGTGCATAAATATTTAGATAACAGACCGCATATCAAGATAAATCTATTAGGTGTCCATTTTTCGGCTTTATTTGACTCTGGTGCAAATGCCTCCGTTGTAGGTCAGAATGGTATTAAAATTTTTTAAGTCGTTTAAGTATAAAAATATGCCATGTCAAAATAGAAGTGTTACCACTGCAGATGGCAGCCGCCTAAAAGTTTTAGGTACGGTTGAGTTGCCGCTAGTCTGCAATGGTCATTGTTTAGTAATCTCTGCTCTAGTAGTACCTTCTCTATCACATACTTGGTTTTAGGATGTGATTTTGCACAAAAATTCGGAATTTTAGTAAATTTTAAAGATAATTCGTGGTATCCCCAGTCCCTAGAAGACAATTCTCAAACAAGCTTTAAAAATTGTTATTCAGAAAGTTCTTTTGAAAACCTTTTTCTCGCGTCTATGTACCCTAGATGATCTCTCGCGGACGGAACGCTTAAAAGCAGAAAAAGTAATAAGCTCTTTCAATGAAATAAGTAGTAAAGATAGGTTAGGCCGAACGAATAAAATCAAGATGTCTATAGATACGGCTGATGCCAGTCCTGTAAAGACAAGGCCCTTCGCCATGTCTCCTTATATGTCAAAAGTATTAAATAAAGAGTTAGACGAAATGTTGAAACTCGGAGTGATTGAAGAATCAAACAGTCCTTGGTGTTCTCCAATCTTATTGGTGAAAAAGGCCGATGGACAGTATCGTCTATGCTTTGACGGAAGAAAGCTCAACGAGGTCAGCAAATTTGATAACTACCCATTACCGAACATCGACAGAATTTGACATCACTCAGGAATGCTAAGTATGTATCTTCGATAGACCTTAGAAAGGCTTTCTGGCAAATTCCTTTAGACAAATCCTCTAAAGAAAAGACCGCTTTTGCAGTAGTAGGCCGAGGTCTATTTCAGTTCGTCACTATGCCGTTTGGTCTTAAGAACGCTGCTCAAACTCAGCAACGTTTAGTGGACGCCATATTTGGTCCGAAAAATATGAGCCACATATTTTTACCTATCTCGATGATATTTTAGTAACATCGGAAGACTTCGAATCGCATATTCGCTTACTTAAGGAAGTAAAAGATAAATTGAAAGAGGCCGGACTGACGATAAATTGAGCAAATGTGATTTTTTTCAAAACTTCTCTAAAGTTTTTAGGCTATATTGTAGGCTCAAATTCCTTGCGTACCGATCCGGATAAGGTAGCAAGCATGGTTAATTATGCAAGACCTACTAATACTACAGAAGTTAAGCGCTTCGTAGGAATGTGTTCATGGTACAGACGTTTTATCGAGAATTTTTCTACCTTGTTGTCACCTATTAATGATCTTTTGAAAGGACGGAAAAAAGGACAATCGATAGATTGGACAAAGGCAGCCGAAGAATCTTTTATAAAGATTAAAGAACTATTGGTTTCAGCTCCCATTTTATCCCAACCAGACTTTTCCCAACAGTTTTATATTTCTAGTGATGCTTCTAATACTGGTTTAGGGGGGCGTCCTAACACAGAAATCAATGGTGAGGAAAGAGTGATAGCGTATGCCAGTAGGACTTTATCAAGGGCTGAACGTAACTATTCGGTTGTTGAAAAAGAATGTTTAGCAGTACTCTTTAACATCGAAAAGTTTCGACCTTACATTGAAGGTGTTCCTTTCACGGTCATAACAGATCATTATAGTTTATTGTGGCTTAATTCTATTAAAAACCCTAGTGGCAAACTAGCGCGTTGGGCGATTAGGTTGAGACAACATACGTTTAATTTAATTCATAGTGGCCAAAAATGTGTTTTGATATCGTAAAGTTTGTGAGGACTTGTGAAGTATGTGGAGCGCAGAAATCTCCAAATGCACTACCTATGGGACTGATGGGAAAAGAGAAAACGGTTAATTACCCTTTTCAAGTCATAGCAGCTGATCTAGTAGGCCCATTTCCACGTTCAAAAAGGGAAATAAATGACTTTTCGTAATTTCTTGCTGGTTAACAAAGTATACCGTGTTATTTCCTTTGAAAAGCTCTAAAGCCGAATGCTTTTTGAAAATTTTAGAAAACGATATTTTTCTAATCCACGGAGTTTCATCGCTTTCGATATGCGATAACGGTACTCAGTTTTTTTACCACTAAGAGTTTTAAGAGCTTAAGTGAGACATATAGTTTTAACATACGTTTTCAATCCCGTGTGCCCTCTACAATATGATTTCGTTCAAAATAATATTCGTTGATTCACGTGATAATTCGGGATAAAGGAATTTCAAAGATTCAAACACGAAGTAACCGGGTTTACACCGTCTTTCTTAGTTTACGGCAGACAGATACCTCTATCTGGATCGTATTATAAAAATTTAGATTTGGATGTCAATATTGACAGCGAAATAATTCCGGGTAACAGGGGTGAGTACGCCGAAAAATTTAAAGGGTTTAAAAAGATATTTTCACCGACGTGCGTAGTAGGATACATAAGGCTTATGAACGGAACAGTAAGTCTTACAACCTTAGGAAAAGGGATTTTGCCTTTAATATAGGTGATCACGTTTGGCGAAAAAATAAAATTCTTTCCAGTGCAGCAGATAAATTCACATCTAAGTTGGTACCTAAGTATGTGCATTGCGTGATAAGAGAAAAGATTTCAGATTTAGTTTATGGTTTAGTTAATTTAGATGGGACTAAAGTAGGACGATGGCATATTAAAGACTTAAAACCATTCAATGAACCTAACCCTAATGAAAGTTTGTCAGAAGAAGAATAGTTTATATTTACAATATCTTAATTGCTTAAATTTTTTTGATGTTGCTCTGTAGAGGTGACGACCTCGTTTTTTTTGACTGTTATAAAAGTTGAGCAGAGAATAGCTTACTTTTATTGTTTTTTGCTAAGGTTTTGGGTATTGGCCATATCCCAAACTTAGGTTGATCGTGGGTGATGTTTAGCATCGACTCAGCTGTTGCGAGCTTGCGAAAGAGTCACACTCAGGATATATCATAAGACTGGTATGTCGGTGGTCGCGGGATTTGATTTGCTTATGACCCCAAATAATATCCGGTTCTTGACACTTGGAAGCGAAATTTTGATTAGAGGCAATCCAAGGTGATCTTGAGTTAGGACAAGCGCAAGATGTAGCTCGTGTAGGGTGATGTAGAGTCAAAATTTTTAGGAGCAATTTCAAAGTTTGTTACCCGAGTGGGTGTATTTTTATTACCTTAAGGGTATATTTTGGGTGCAATTAAGAGTAAATTGATTTTGGTTTATCCAGTTAAGTCTAATACTTGGATTATTTTGGTTTAGATCTTCTTCTGCATTGACAAACTGAGGGTATTTTTCGATTTTTTTTTTTTTCCAGAGAGCCGTTTAAAAAAAACGTTACCTTTGAGTCACTAATTTTTTTCAAATTTTTTTTGCATGGACTCATAGGCGTATGTTGAGATTTTTTTCGGTTTACTATCAGATGATAGAAAATTGAAGTTCTGCAGGAGAACTAAAGGCTGATCATTTACAGGAGATGAGAGCAGAGTAAGACAGTCGTTTCACAAAGAAATGATCAAAATCTGATACCGAGAATGAGAACCTTGTCAAGAGAGGCTAAGCGCAGTGAAGGAAGATTCCTAACCGAATTTTTAGATTTCCAAGAGGTAATCTAGAAGTTTGGGCTGACAGAAAACGGTTATGCCTGATACCTGTAGCAGTTTCTTCTAGAGGCTATTGTCTAGGGAGACGATTAACACCATGATCGAATATTTTAGCTGTCAACGATGTTTTTTCTTCTTGTTTCTGATTAACTGGAAAAGCTCTTGTCGTCTTCAAAAGTTTTGTTGCGTTGCCACCAAAAATTTGAGAAATTTTTGCTTCATGTAGCTTTTTAAGCTCATTTTCGTTTTTTTAAAATTTCGTTAGAAGCTTGGTTAAGTCAACCTTGTAAACCTTTTAGGTTGTATCCCATGAGTTATTTGTTTTTACAGGCTGTGATGCACCGGGTGCTAACAGATGCCGTTACGACGTTTTGGCAGGAAGTTAGTCTTCCTGAGGAACAGACTGATTGGAAGGGTAGTCTATGGGGGGTGAACGTTTGACCTTTGGGACCTTTAGAGGTTTTGTTACCCAATGGTTATTTCTATTTGAACCAAAGGAGAGCCTAGCTACTGTAGTCGACCTCAGCTCCAATTAGCCTATTAGTGGTGACAGGCTGTTGGCAGTAGTGTGTTTCGGAACACCCTAATGATTAATTTTTTTTGACTTATGGTGGTGTGGTAGACACCGTTTTAGTTTAGTGGATGCTATAATCTACTCCCTTTTGTTGGTGGACTCCAGGGTCACCATTCCGTATTTTATTGTCTCCACCATTCAGTATATCGTGGTGAGGTGTTTGTCTCCTGTTATGTGGGATGGATTGAATGTTTTTCGTTGTTGTTCTAGGGCGAGACCAGTACACGAGGGTTCTTCATGCAACTTGGAGAAGCGCAATGCTGGTTAAGTTTTATATCTCTGTGTAGCCACCCTGAAGAATGACGGAGGGCGTTTTTTTCCGGCTCATGTTTCTAGGCAGATTTGTCACTTTGGTGCGATGTGCCGAAAATTTGATTAGCTTTTGCTAAGAGCTTTCACCAAGCTCAGTATGGAGTTTATCATAACCAAAGGTTTGGGACTTGAACTCCTGTATATATTTCTGTATATATTACTGTACATATTTCTGTATATATTTCGGTGTATGTTGGTTGCCTGAGGGCATGTGCTAAAAATGCAAGATTTTGAGTCGTTTTGCTTATGGATTCCTATATAGGATTATGACTTTAGGGAGGTCCTATTTCGAGACTTGCCGTCCTCATATAGTTATGTTGGGAATGTTTCCTTGAATGTTAGTTGTGCGCAGACTAATCATTCTGTTCTTTGTGAACATTGCTTTTTGAAGCAGGATCATTCAGTTTGGTGAATTTTAGCTTTTATAGCTATTCACTGTGTTAAGAGTGAATTTTAGCTTTTGTAGCTATTCACTGCGCTTATAGTGATTTAGTTAGCTTTTATAGCTGCTCACTATGATCATGGCGAGTTTGTTCTTTTAGAACGCAGACTTTGTGTAGTCGAGGACTATTTACAGAGTGTTTTCTTGGCGAGGAGCCGAGCTTTTTCTGGTGATATACCAGAGTGTTTTCTTGGCGAGGAGCCGAGTTTTTTTCTGGCGATATACCAGAGTGTTTTGTTGGCGATAAGCTGACTGTGTTTTCTGGCGATCAACCAGAGCGTTTTCCCTAGCGATTTTAGCATGTCTAGATGTCTTAGGACGTCGACATTGCGTTATAGAATGCGATTATTTTCCGAGTGCGACTAGTAGTGATACTAGATTTAGAATGTTTTCTTAGCGATGAGCTAGAGCATGGATATAGCGATTTTTCCTGAGCGTTTGTCTGGATATTTATCCAGATATTATTTTTTTTTTGGCCTTGTGCTAAATGGTCTGACAAGACTTTTTCTTTTTAGTGTAAGTGTTTGCACTAGAATCATTTTTTTATTTTTTCTTCTTTATTTAAGAATTTTATAAATTTCTTTTGCTGAAATAAAAAAATTTTCAGACAATCCTTAAAAGATTTTAAGGGGGGTGTGTTCATATTTTATTTCAGTTCACTTTTTTTGATTTAGACAAGAGTCTAGACAAAGTTATATTTTTTTTGTTTTGGTAACAATAACAGAGCTGATTCTTTTATATAAGAAGACCGCGATTGTTATTTTGGAAAGGTATTTCCTATGTTCATGCAAGGATTTTTATTTACTTTTTGATGTACTTAACCTTAGTGTTTAATTAAGTTAAGTCTAGTTATAAGATTTTTGTGTACTTGCAAAAATTTTCATTGGTTTTCATTGTACTTAATATTAGTGCTTAATAGAATTAAGTCTAGTAGTAAGGACCGAAGTTTGTAATTTTGTTTTAAGTTCTGACCTTAGTATTAAGTGATAGTGTACCACTTTGTACCTTTTCATCAGTAGCCTTAGTTTTAATAGACTAGTGTAGTCTATTTCTTTTTGGAAGGGGGTAAATGTAACATTCATTTTTTCCTGGATTTTAAGACTATGCAATGTTACTGTCCATTTCAAATTGTATTTATTTTTTATTTTAAAATATCGACCGGTATATTAAACAGAAGTTTTTAGGACATATGGTATATACTATATAGTTTATTGTGCGGGCTTTCGGACCGAATCTTTCGCCAGGCCCACGATTTGGTCAAATGTTTTGACCCGGAGTTCAGATTGGAGCGACGTGATATGACCGGCAAAGGTCGCACGATTATTTAAACGTCCGAGAACCAGCCGGCAAGACTTTTTCCATCGAAGTCGCCAGGCAGGGGAGTTCCATCGAGCCGCAGACCAGTGAGCGGTTTTGATCTAGCTGCCGACCATGTCGGTCGTCGTTTCCATCTAGCGCAACCAGGGGCAGTACCGTCTAGCCGAAGTAGGCTAATCTTCACCAGAGTCGCTAAGTTTCGACAATAAAAGCTGTAGTGAGCTTTCTAAGTGTTAAAAAAAAAAAAGTGAAATCGGTCAAAGTCCATCACAGACAGGAATGAAAACACTGTAAGTCAACCAAATCCCTTATATAGACTTATCCCGGAGAGAGTGCATTGACTACAATGTAACACAGACAAAAAAGTGAAGTGTAAGGCACGATACCTCGCCTTCGGGATTTATAAGAATATAAAATTTTAAAGTAACAACTACTGTTTAGGCTAGAATTTTTGGTAAACTGCAAAGGTTAGAACTTTTATTATTTTTTTAAAAAACATGAATAAATTTTCTTTTTGATTAAAGCTAAGTGTATCACTGAATATTTATTTTCCTTTTCAGGATCAGTTTGTACTAGACTAATTCCTTTTAGTAATATCCATAAAACACTTCAGTTTTTTCTCATTTTCTTAGCTGAAGTTAAATCCTTTCTATTTTAAAATGAGTGGTGCCCTTAAAAAAACAAAAAGTCGTACAACTGAGGTTTCTTAAAAAAAAAAAATAGAAAATAATTTCCAGAAAGACGTATAAAAAACTATCTCTTACCCATATTTCTCTACCAAGGAAAACTGAGCTAGTGTTTCTTTAATTTCTTTAGTTCTTTTAATATCAGGTTTCACTCAATTCATTATCAGAAATTAAAGCGGGGCTGCAAGAAAATTGTGCTCAAGCTTGGGGCGTCCAGTATTTAAAAATGTTACAAAAAGACGCAGTCTAAATGGAGCAAAAAAAAAAATAGCAAGAGAAAAAGTTACAATATATATATATATATATATATATATATATATATATATATATATATATATATATATATATATATATATATATATATATATATATATATATATATATATATATATATATATTTATATATATATATATATATATATATATATATATATATATATATATATATATATATATATAAAGGGTGGGCCATTTAAAAGTTTAAATTTAAAAATGCAATAAAACAAAAACGGTTTGAAATTTTGCCAAATTTTATTTTTTTGTTGTGAAAGTACAATTGTTCCGGTTAGAGATGGAATATTATTTCATTCATATGGCTGCCGCGGCTGGCCTCACAGTACCCCATTCGATCGGACCAATTTTCGAGCACTTTTTCGAGTGTATGGGTCGTATCTCAGCAATGGCATCACGAATGTTGGCCTTTCAAATGCTCAATTGTCTCTGGTTTGTCGGCATAAGACTTGTCTTTAACGGCTCCGCCCCACAGAAAATAGTCCAACGGTGTCAAATCGCAGCTTCTTGGCGACCAATTGACATCACCATTTCGGCTAATTAAACGGCCATCAAACGTTTGACGCAATAAATCGATTGTGGCATGAGATGTGTGGCAAGTTGCACCATCCTGTTGAAACCAAACATCGTTCACATCAATACCATGAAGAGCGGGCACAAAAAAATCGGTTATCATGGTGCGATAGGTGTCTCCATTAAACGTAATGGTTGCGCCGTCCTCAATTTTCAAAGAAATATGGGCCAATGATGCCTCTGCTCCACAAGCCGCACCAAACAGTCACTCGTAATGGGTGCATTGGGCTTCTGTAAGACCACGTGTGGGTTTTTCTGAGCCCCAAATACGGCTATTTTGCTTATTAACGTACCCACCAAGATTGAAAATTTTCTGAGCTTCATCCGAAAAGATGATTTTTTTGGCAAAATCGACATCATCGTGCAGTTTTTCTCGTTGGCCCATCTAGCGAAGCGAAAACGAAGCGCGATGGTCATGCGGCTTCAACTCTTGAACCAATTGAACTTTGTAAGGCGTCATACCGAGATCTTTTGGCAAAATTCGACGTAAACTGGTGCGTGAAATGTTCAATTCTTGAGAACGATGACGAATTGATGTTGATGGATTCTCACGCACACTCTCAGCCACAGCTTCGATATTTTCGGGTGTAACGCACTGTACGAGCACGCTCACGTCTTGGCGCATCAACAATGAAACCAGTTTCACGAACTTTAGCAATAAACTTGCGTATACCGGGCACTGTTGGTCCTTCTCTGCGACCAAATTTTTATACGACATTTTCGTGCAATTTCCGACCAATTGTCTTTGTTTTGGAAATAAATTTCCAATAAATCCCAACGTTGCTCAAGCGTAAATTTCGTTCAGTGGAGATAATATACTGAATTTTGTGACAGAATAGAATGACATAAGTATTGCCAGATTCGAAATAACCGGTGGTTCAAATTTAAAACCGATAGATGGCCCACCCTATATATATATATAATATATATATATATATATATATATATATATATATATATATATATATAAATATAAATATATATATATATATATATATATATATATAATATATATATATATATATATATATATATATATTTATATATATAAATATATACATATATATATATATATATATATATATATATATATATATTATATATATATATATATAAAAATATACCTATATATATACAGAGTTTTATGAAAAATTGTTTAATATGTTCAAACGGTACGTTCCTGGATCAATAGTAATTGCAGAAAAATCATTTTAAGTGGCCTATCACAATAACAAACACAGAAAAAATATCATTTTAATATTTTTTTCGCAATGCACCCTTTCAGAGGATCAGCAATGTTGCCGAATACGTTATTATAATAAAAAAAGTTATTTTACCTTTTTGTCGAATAGTATTCAATCCAGGCGTCGAATGAAAACTCACGATGTAACACTAACTATAACATCTATATTTTTTAAATCACCAAACGTTACTTTTTTGAAAACTGTTAATAATTAACAGAATTAAACCGAACAACACAGTCACGAATAACAAACTATTTAAAGGGCAAATGCAAAAATCCATTATTTTTGTTCGAAAATAAAAAAAAAAAATAGAAAATAATTTATTTTACTTATTTTTAAACGTTTATAAATGTAACGCAACAACAATGGTTTAGAAAAATGGTTGACGCGTGCCTTCGACAGTGTTGTCAGGTTTTTTCCTAGAGATATCTGACATTTTTTAATTGATTTGATTACCTTCAATAATAAACCATAGCATATTATTTATTTTTTCTACTTTCTTGTTTTAAAAGTAGACATGGCTTCATATATCTTAACTACTCTCTTTACAATTGTATTTTTAAAATGCAGATTAAATTTTTTAATCTGTTTAAATAACAGAGTGTTTTTTCTTTTAACTTATAATATGCACTCAAATAAATTACTTCATTAAGTATCGTTTATAAGAGATACGCTAAACTTTACTTAGTCCGGCACTAAAAAAAGGATCCTCATCATAAACGGTTAGCGTTTAAATGCCAGTATATCTGGTTTATCAATATTCTGCGTTTCAAGTAACTTTTTTAGAATGACACTTTAGATAATCCAGTTGTCACAAATGGTATGGCAAATATTAAATCTTGACAAAATATTTCAGGGTCTTGGTAACGCTTTTCTAATCGCTCAGCATCGTACCGAAAAACTTATTTTCCGCACTAGTAGGTAAAGGACAATTGTCGATTTAAAAACATTGATTAGAAAGTGATTATTTGTGAAATGAGCGTACAAAGTAATATTTCTTTTATAAAAAAAAAATAATATCTGCAACTTTAAAAGGAAAAAGTAATAGTAGTACCAAGTAAAAAAACACAAGAACAATCTCATCTTAATAATAATATTAAGAATTTTGTTTTATAATTGATAACAACAAATGAGAGAATCAATATTTTCACAAATTCTTTGCAATATAGAAATTAACTTTAAAAACATGCCGTTTTCAATTTATAGGTGATTGAAGAAATCAGTAATCTAGTACTAAAACGGTGAAACCCGGCAACCCTGCTTGCTTTTTTTTTCTTTTTTTTTCTAGGGCTACTTAGTTTTATCTCTTCGGCCTTTCGTTGGCCCTTTTCGGGCTAGTGGTGCGCTATGTGTTAAAAATATCATTATGCAGTTATGTAACTATGGGTGAAATGTTTAAAAAAAGTGGATCAAACTAATTTTTTCAAACTCATTACAACACTGCTGACTATGTTTCCCAAAATACCATAATAAAGACAATTTTATTTAAATATTATTAAAAAAAGCTTTATATATACATAATATATATATATATATATATATATATATTATATATATATATATATATATATATATATATATATATATATATATAATATATCTATAATATATATAAAATGCAACGTCTCTCTGTCTGTTAGTGCGCTTGTCACTGGAGAACCACTTATCCGATTTACGTACTTTTTTTTTTAAACATACATATGTTCTCTGGTCACCTTATAGGCTATATTTTATTACGATAGGTAGCATAAGGAATGAGCAGTGACGATAATAGTGAACGAAGTCGGAAAAAAGTTTGCCGCTAGCGTGTTCTACCCCTTGCAATACACAGCCTAAACTATTAAATATAGAACAATATTATGTAGCAGAGAATATCTATAATCTATAATATATATGTAGAAAAATGCAATGTCTCTCTGTCTGTCGGTCTGTCCATTAGTGCGTTTATCACGCGAGAACCACTTATCCGATTTACATGCTTTTTTTTAAAAACATACATATGTTCTCTGGCCAGGTTATAGGCTATATTTTATAACGTTAGGTAATATGA
This sequence comes from Pachyrhynchus sulphureomaculatus, assembly GCA_019049505.1. Classification (NCBI taxonomy): domain Eukaryota; kingdom Metazoa; phylum Arthropoda; class Insecta; order Coleoptera; family Curculionidae; genus Pachyrhynchus; species Pachyrhynchus sulphureomaculatus. The sequence continues at coordinate 18,764 of JAHKBH010000172.1, forward strand.
GGAATAAGCAGTGACGATAATATGTGAATCAAATCGTAAAAAAATTTGCCCCTAGCACGTTCTCTTGCAATACACTGCCTAAAACCATTAAATATGGAACAATATCATGTAGCAAAGGATATCTTTAATATATATAAAATGCAACGTCTCTCTGTCTGTTTGTCCGTATGTGTGCTTATCACTGGAGAACCACTTATCCGATTTACGTGCTTTTTTTTAAACATACATATGTTCTCTGGCCAGGTTATAGGATATATTTTATTAGGTTAGGTGACATAAGGAATAAGCAGTGACGATAATAGTAAATCAAGTCGGAGAACAACTTGCCGCTAGCAATACACTGCCTAAAGCATTAAATATGGAACAATATCATGTAGCAAATAATATAATATATATAAAATGCAACGTCTCTCTGTCTATCTGTCTGTCCGCTAGTGCGCTTATTACTCGAGAACCACTTATCCGATTTACGTGTTTTTTTTTAATTCATACATTTGTTCTCTGGTCAGGTTATTTATAATCTTCTATCTATAATATATATAAAATGCAACGTCTCACTGTCTGTCTGTCGGCCTGTCTCTCTGCCTGTCTGTCCGTTAGTACGCTTATCACTGGAGAACCACTTATTCGATTTACGTGTTTTTATAAATTTATACATATGTTCTATATAATTCGACATAAACCTAGATAATGGGAGATAAGATGAGATAATGGGAGATAAGTATAAATAATGGGAGATCAGGAGAAATAATGGGAGATAAGCAGAGATAAGTCTAGATAATGGGAGTTATGATGAGATAATGGGAGATAAGGAGAAATAATGGGAGATAAGGAGAAATATTGCGAGATAAGCCTAGATAATGGGAGATAAGGTGAGATAATGGGATATAAGGGGAAATAAGGAGAAATAATGGGAGATGAGCAGAGATAAGCCTAGATAATGGAAATTATGTAGAGATAATGGGAGATACCGAGAAATAATGGGATATAAGAGGAAATAATGGCAGATATTTTATTACGTTAGGTAACATAAGGAATAAGCAGTGACGAAAGTAATGAATCAAGTCCATGCGAGCGGAGCCTCGGCACTGCTAGTATATATATATGTTTGTCAGCGTTGTTTTGTCTGGTAACCTGCATTATCCAGTCAAAATAGACGAAAAAAAGTGGTAACTTCGCATAGAGCTGAAAATTGGTATAGCTCTTAAATACACTATTACAAATACAATATCAAAAGTCCCCACCATGTCTGCTAAAAATTTTATTCAAGGCCAAAGGTCAAAATAATCGGTTTCTCTCTCGCATTTTTCTCGTAAACGGTTAGTGTTATTGTAAAAATGTCTCAGGCAAAAGTTGTAGATCATGCAATTCTCTTCAAAATTATACTTATACTTTTTTCCTACGAATGCGTAAAATACAGAAATCAGCCATTTATGACTGCTTTCAATTTGTGAACATTGAAATTGACAACACAAATGCTACCTACATCATCGATGGAGGATATCTATTACACTACGTTGTGTGGGATCAAGAAGAAACATTTGATGTTATTTTTGATAAATACGTTCAGTATGTACATAGACATTTTGGTCATAGCCTGACTATAGTATTTGATGGTTATACTGATTATAAGAAAAATACTAAAGCTGCAGAACAACGTCGTCGAACTACAAAAACATCTTTATCTTCTGATGTCTTTTTTGATCGATTTATGACAGTTCCAATAAACCAACAACGATTTCGTGCAAATACTCACAACAAGTCTCGCTTCATTTCAGTGTTATGTGAAAAATTTACAGCTGCGAACATTTTAATGAAACAAGCTGATAATGACGCGGATGTCCTCATAATTGAAACAGCAATAGAACAATTCAATAGAACAAATACAACTATCGTTGTTGGTGAAGATGTTGATTTGCTAATACTACTGACTGCACGAACTCTAATTAATAAGATTATTTACTTTTTAAAACCTGGGAAAGCCCGAGTACAAACCAAAATATATTCATCGGAAATCTGCATATCCAGAATGCCAAGCTCATACTTTATTTTCAAAAAGAGTAAAAGAACAGTATTTAAATTGTTAGAAAAAAGTAATAATAATGATTTAATTGATTGTGCA
>JAHKBH010001745.1:0-11903 GCA_019049505.1 Pachyrhynchus sulphureomaculatus
CTTGACATATCCAAGGCATTCGACCGTGTTTGGCACGATGGACTGTTGGCTAAGTTGCGCTCTTATGGTATGTCTAAAAGGTTCTGTTTGTGGCTCTCATGTTTCCTTAGAGAGCGTTCTTTACGAGTGGCGGTCGACGGATTTCTTTCTAACACCCTCACTATTAACGCCGGTGTGCCCCAGGGCTCCATACTGTCTCCTACTCTCTTTCTCATTTACATTAACGATCTGCTGGAAAAGACCGGGAATCCAATCTATAGCTTTGCAGATGACAGTACGCTTGTCTCTTCATTCACCTTGAACGCTCGGACATCGGCTGCTCAGGCGAATATCCGCAGACAGCAGGAGGTCGTTCAACTCAACAAAGACCTGGAAGAAATTCTATCTTGGGGTGACAGTAACCAAGTGGAATTTAACGCTACAAAAACCCAAGCGGCAGTTTTTTCTAAAAAAGTTAACGTTGCTGAACCGACATAGTTATGTCGGGGCACTCCATTCCCCTAGCATCGTCGCTCAATTTGTTGGGCGTTAGTTTGGGAGCAAATATGTCTTGGCATGAACATGTTGCAGCCATAGCAAGGAGAGCTTCTCAAAAATTGGGAATATTATTTAGAACCAGAAAGCTTTACACCCCACAGCAACTGTTAATTCTTTACAAAGCCCAAATTCGACCAACTATGGAATACTGCTCCCACGTTTGGGGCTCCGCTCCCAAACATACACTGCATTTGTTGGATTCTGTTCAGAGAAGAGCGGTCCGTCTGATTGGGGACCCGGAATTGACCGGCGGCCTTGATTCGCTGGAACATCGAAGAACGGTTGGCGACTTGAGTCTGTTCTACAAGTATTTTCACGGAAAGTGTTCGAAGGATGTAGCCCGCTTAATTCCTCCCAAAGCGGTGCATGTTAGAAATACACGTCGCGCTGGTGCTTCGCATCCGTATGAGGTTCAGCTTGTTACTCCGCGTACGACGCTTTTCAAGCAATCTTTTATATGGAGAACGTCATCCCTTTGGAATAATTTGCCCAGCGCTGTGTTTTTCCACCGAGTACAATTTACAGCGATTCAAGAACAACGTGAATCGCTTTTTCCGCACTCGTGCCGCTCCTGGAGCGCTTTAGGGACTTCCCTGCAGCACGTGTGCTAGACCAATAAAAAAAAAAAAAAAAAAACAACTGCCAAATCCACTGTCAAAACTGACATAATAACTTGAAAACCGGGTTTTACGTTTAATACCGATTTTATTCACAATTATCCTGTTTTTGAGGTCATTTATTATAAATTGATTGTAATTTGACAAAATAAAAAAATTGATAGCTACCTACTGCCAAAACTGCCAAAGTAATAAAAGAAGCGGGGTCTAAGTTGAATACGAATTTTACTCCCAAATATCATGTTTTCGGGGCCACTGTTTACGAATATGATGTCAAAATTACAAACTTGACAGCTAACAATTGCCAAATCAATGGTGAATACTAACAAAATCACATTGGCAACGAGTTAAATATGGATTTTACTGTAAGTTATTTGGTGTTGCCTTTGTCTATAACATGGTAAAGCCAATATTGTGAGTATGATAACGTGAAAACATGGAAAAACCAAAATACGCCTAGAAACACAAACCGAATGCATCCAAACAGAAGAGCTGTACATCAGACGGGGTATATTTCAGGGAGACTCGCTCAGCGCTCTATAGTTTAGCCTCTGTCTCAATCCACTCTCAAATATACTAAACAAAACAGAGCATGGCTTCAATATCAGACACCAAAAAGTGAATCAACATAAAATAAACCACCTCCTATATATGGACGACATAAAACTCTACGCTGCCACACAAACACAGCTGAAAGAACTCCTCAAAATCACAGAAATATTCACCTCAGATGTCAATATGGAATTTGGTATAAGTAAATGCAAAGTGCTCCACATCAACAAAGGCCAATGGAAGTGCCACCATGAGACAGAAACCATCAACAATGAAGCATAACGATAACATGTTCGACAAAGAAACATACAAATATCTAGGCTTCCAACAAAGCACCAAACTCAACTACACTCACATCAAAACAGAGCTCAGAACCGAATTCAAAAACAGACTGACGAAACTTTTGCAAACAAAACTCAACTCTAAGAATCTCACTAAAGCCATCAATACGTTCGCTGTACCTATACTCACATATTCATTTGGTATCATCAAATGGTCACAAACAGACATAGAAAATATTCACATCCTTATACGATCTCAATTCACCAAATACAGGAAATTACACCCCAACGCATGCAAAGAAAGACTTACCATCGAGAGGAAGGCAGGAGGAAGAGGAATTATAGACATAAGATCATTACACACGAAACAAATACAAGCACTTCTTTCACAGCAAGCAAACCAGCCTCCACACAGCGACAGTGAAAGCAGACAAAAACTAGACACCTCTCGACTTAGCCCGGGCAGACCACTCAGCAGACACACACAGTCACACCCAATTACAACAGGAAAAGATGAAAACGTGGTCAGAGAAAACACTCCACGGAAAACACAGAAACCACATAGAACAAGACCACGTAAATAAAAAACAATCATACACCTGGTTACAGGATGGGCAGCTATTCCCTGAAACAGAAGGCTTCCTACTTACCATCCAGGATAAAGTCATATTAACCAGAAACTACCAAAAGCATATCATCAAAGACCCGACTATTACAGAGGACAGATGTAGGAAATGTCACCAGCAGAAAGAAAACGATCGAACACATAACGAGCGGATGTAAAATATTGGCCGGAACAGAGTACACAGCCAGGCATGATTCAGCTGCCAAAGTAGTTCACCAAGCACTAGCCACAACATACAAACTCATAGAAAACACAGATTCCTACTACAAATACATGCCAACATCCATACTTGAAAATGAATTAGGAATGACAAAACTGACAGCTGCCAAATGTACTGTCAAAACTGCCACAATAACATAAAAGCTGACGTTTTCATTAATTACGAATTTCACTGTCAATTAATTTTTTTTTGCAAGGAGGCTGATTTCGAAGTACAGGATAAACTTGCTAAAATCACATCCAAGCTAACTATTGGAAAATGAAGCTTAAATACTGCTAATTTTGATGTAAAGTTTTCTATCTAAGTATTTCAAAAATGCCAGACTAAATAATTCAACTTAAACTCTTTCAAATGTTCCAAAAAGGACATGGTTTTCAAGTTATTATGTCAGTTTTGACAGTGGATTTGGCAGTTGATAGCTGTCAATTTTGTGATTCTCAAATTATATTTGTAATCAGTAACCCGAAAATATAATAATTCTCGGTAAACTCCGTATTTAACGTAAAACTCGGGTTGTTATTTTGGGTGTTTGACAGTGGGTTTGGCAGTTGACAGATGTCAAATTGCATTTTTGTAATTGAATTTATGATCGGCACACCCAAAAAAAAAAATGAAAAAACAACTGGTTTTTCCATTTTACACTTTAAACTAAATGTTTATCATAAATTTAAGCAACTTTTTTTGTTAAAAGTCACCTTTTGGTTGATTATGGCCGCCATGTTGCGACGCCATATTGAATTTCAAAAATCGCCAAACGGAATTTTAAAGTACACGTCTTGACGAAAATTTTAAGCCCCTATAGATCCTCCCATCTTAAAATCTGTAATGGAGAGAAGGGTGTCCCGCTTGAGAAATAATGCCTCATATACATATATTAAAATTAACAATATTATCCCCTTTGTCTTTACTAACTAAATATCTAAAACGTAGGTTGAAAAGTTTTTGGTCTGACACATAAATGTCGTCCTTTTCAAAAGATCCATATGATTTTTAGGAAGTATCAACCTTTAAACGATACGTGTCAAAATTTCATGACATTTCGACCATTAGTTTAAAAGTTACAGTGGTTTTAGTGACGCTACTTTTGATATCTTCAAAACAATGAAAAAAATGGAATTTCGTGTGTTGATTAAACATTGTTTTTTGATGGGAAAAAATACCGTTCAAGCAAAGTAATGGCTTGATAAGTGTTACGGGGACTTTGCCCCTGGAAAATCACTCATCATTTACTGGTATGCTGAATTTAAACGCGGTCGTACAGATACAAATGATGCTAAAACACTCTGGACGCCCAAATGAGGTGGTTATACTGGAAAACATTAAAAAAATCCACAAAATTGTTTTGGATGACTGTAAAGTGAAATTGTGTGAGATAGCTGACACCCTAAAGGTATCAAAAGAACGTGTTTGTCATATTTTGCATGAACATTTGGGCATAAGAAAGCTCTGTTCGAAATGGGTACGCGTTTGCTCACAGTGGACCAAAAACAATACCGTGTTGATGATTCTGAGCGCTGTTTTGACCTGTTCAAGCGCAATAAAAAGGATTTTTTCATGCGATATGTGACAATGGATGAAACATAAATCCACCACTACACACCGGAATCAAATCGGCAGTCAGCTAATTGGACAGCAGCCGGTGAAAGCCGCCCGAAGCGACCAAAGATATAACAGTCAGCTGGGAAGATTTTGACCTCTGTATTTGGGATGCGCATGGAATAATTTTCATGGCTGAGAAAGCAAAAAACCATCAACAGTGAATATTATATAAAGTTATTGGTGCGTTTGAAGGCAGAAATTGCAAAGAAACGACTCCAAATGAACAACAAAAAAGTGCTCTTTCATCAAGACAATGCACCGTGTCACAAGTCGATGGTTACGATGGCAAAATTGCATGAATTGAAGTTGGAATTGCTTCCTCATCCACTGTATTCTCCAGATGTGGCTCCCAGCGATTATTATCTATTCACAGACCTCACAAAATGCTCGCGGGAAAGAGATTTGGCTCCAGTGAAGAAGTTATCGCCGAAACTGAGGCCTATTTTGAAGGCAAAGACAAATTCCTCTACAAGAACGGTATAGAAATGTTAGAAAAGCATTGAACTGATTGTATCGCTCTTGAAGGAGACTATCTTCTTCTTCTTCCTTCAGCCGCTCTCTACCCACTGTCGGGTATAGGCCTCTCTCAAATCTCTCCATTTTTCTCTATGTTGTGCTTGTTGATACCAGTTAAGCCCTCCGATTCTCTTTAGATCGTCGCTCTATCTCTGTTGGGGTCTTCCTATGCTTCGCTTTTCACCCCATGGTCTCCATCTAGTGATCTTACCACTCCACTTATACGTCGCTCTCGCTACATGGCCGGCCCAGCTCCATTTCAGAGATGTTATCCGTTTGGTAATATCATCCACCTTTGTTTGTTGTCTAATCCATTTATTAGTTTTCTTATCCTTTAAAGTAACACTCAACATCTTCCTTTCCATTGCTCGTTGGTGAACTTGTAGTTTTTCTATTGTTCTTTTAGTTAAAACCCAAGTCTCGGCTCCATACGTTGTAGCTGGTAAGATACATTGATTATATTGATGAATAAAGTCGAATTTTGAAAAAAAAAATGTGTTTTAAGTAGTTAGACCAAAAACTTTTCAGGCTACGTGTTATTATAAATGTAAATAAAAACTTTTCGTTATGTAAAAACCCTTCAATTACACAATATCAATAATCTAAACATACTTTTGAATTTAGTAAAAAAATGTTTCAGTTAATGCCTTTCTATGGTATTAATTATTGTAGAAATGTTGCATACAACTGTGAATTCAATGAAAATTGATGCAATAAGTAAAAAAAATTCAGTGAAATGATGATCACTCGGGTTAACTATTACCAAAATTTTTTTTTAACAATAGCAATATTCCTAGTAATTTATAAATTATAAATTGCAATACGGCAATCATTATATTGTAATTTTACTGTAACATAATACGTTTTTACAGATAATTTGTTTAAATAGATATATACAACCTAAAATGAGCTCATAAAAGCAATGATTCGAAACACATCATGCAAACAACACAAATAATATATTTATGATATTAGTTGAAACATATTAAAACAATAATATATGAAGTAAAAAGATCTTATTTAACACACCAAAACAGGAACCTCTTATACTAAATTGTAACTTCGGGGTTATTATTACGAATAGTTGACGATTTTTAAGACAAGACATAAGTAACAATAGCAGGCCCCCCTTGGTTATAATGTAGTAAAAATATTTTCTAATCATACTTTATAATTTGTCTCGTGTAATAATTTTTGTTTCGGTTGACACGGCTGTCCGTACATAAAAAATAAATTTAACTACCTTTTATTATATGTAGGGACGGCCCATAGTGGGACAAAGTCCCACTGTGCAACTCAAAATTCCGGCTGTTTTTCAATTTTTAAGATATTGCATTAAGTTTTTTTTTTTAAACTACTCGTTAGACATAGCGTTTCAACGTGTAACTGTTATTTTTTTTTTTGTAATTTTGGCTGAAAGATGAAGAAGTCTCTATTTTTTAAATAATACTCTTTTGGGCGATAAATTTTTTACCTTGTACATTGATATCTCGATAATTTACTCATGGTAATATATGTTTCTGAGGTGGCTGATTACACAGGCCAACAAAAAAAATATTTGTAAAAACTTTTTAAACCAATACATCTAAGTGTTATGTATTTTTAGGTTCTGAAACTGTATCTGGTATCAGTTTTTTTGTCTCACCCACAGTTCTCTCACAATACGACATCGATTAAATATCAAAATAGAGAAAATTTGATACACTGATACAAACTCTTGATCTCTTGTTCTATAACGGTAAATAGATGATCCAGATTCAAATAAATGTTTTTTTTTTCAGCCTAAAACCAAGCAATTCTGCTTTTTTCCTTAGTCAAGCCCAAATCTCTCACTAAATCATTTAACTCAGCTTGTGTAAACAACTGTGGTTTTAAATTTTCTAGAGAAGATTGAAACTCATCATCATCCGGTCGACTTTCATTAAATTCGGGACTGGACTGTAAAACGTCATCAATAGACTGAGGTGGCTCAGGGACAGGAAGTCCCGGTCCATGTCCTACCGGCCGATTAGCTGAAGTAAAGTTAGAATAGACAATTACTTTCTCATTTTTTGAAGTTATATCCAGAAACATCAACGCTGCAAAAATAACAATCATTTGAATGATTTTCTTGCTCTCGCCATACCATGGGTACTGCAAATCTAAAAGCTTTCTTTTCTTTCTTATATCATTTCCTAAGATCCTCGACACAAACATAACATACTTTGTGAGAAGCCCAACATTTTTCTTAATTACCGATTTCTACACCAAAATATGCAAAGTATACTTTTTTACAAAGTCAGTATTGTTTGAGTTGATTGAGTGGTCCGTTACTTTGTGACAGTACATTTTAACAATAAAACTACTTAATTACTTTGTTAACTGTCACTAAATATATTTGTAAAGATTTTACAATTGCGTTATCGCGATTTCGTAGTACAACTACATTGTCAAACGCTTAACTAAGACTAAAACAGATTTTTGGTATTTTATGTTTATATGATGAACAGATGTGGGTCTATTACATGTTAAAAAAGTTTGAACAAAAGAGAATTTGCTACGTCTAACTGACTATTCAGTAAATTTATATTATGGTCCTTTGAATGTCTGTAAATTTCTATAGATTCTAAGAAGTTGAGTTTTGACCCTTTAGGTGCCATATGGAGTATTTGTAAACAATCGATATTGGGAAAAGTATGGCCTGTTTCTAAGAAATGTTTAGCAAAGTGTGATTTTTCATTTTTTAGCCTATAAGAGGCATTGTGTTCTGCGAATCTTGTCTTGAAATTCCGTCCCGTTTGGCCTACGTAACAGCTATTGCACTCTTGACAATTAAGTTTATAAACTCCTGATTTATTGTATTTATTAGTTTTGTCTTTGGCATTAAAAAATATATTGGATAATTTTTGAGCGGGTTTTAAAGCTATTCTTGTTTTTTCGGTAGTGAGAACTTGGGATATTTTATCCGAGATGGGGCCAAAATATGTCAGAGGTATGAATGTTTTCTTTTCTCGGTATTCTTTTACGGGGTAGATTAAGCTGAGAGTGATTTGTTTTCGTTTACGGCTTATTAAGGTATTAATTATTTTAGGTTGGAAGCCGTTATTGAGTGCTATATTTTTGATTGTGTCCAGTTCTTTTTTTAAATTATTTTTACTAAGAGGGATATTGAAGGCTCTATGGATCATAGATCTATAGGCTGCCAGTTTATGGGAGTTAGGGTGTATTGAGTCAGCTGGGATGGTGACATCTGAAAAAGGTTGGTTTGCGGAAGTAATATCTAAGAAATTTATTTTATTATCGGTTTCCTTTTCAAGTGTGAATTTTATGTTGGGGTGTAAATTATTTAGCTGATTTAAAGTGGAATTTAGTTCAGTATCATTTCCAAGGAAACATACTAAGATGTCGTCCACATATCTAAACAAAAGAGAATATTTTCCGCGTGTTGAGTTTTTAGAAAACTGTTTTCCAATTCTGACATAAAGATTTCGGCTAGCAAAGGACTAAGTGGAGATCCCATGGCAAGTCCATCTGTTTGTTTGAAAAATTGATTATTGAACTGAAAATAATTTCCGGATATACAAAATTCGAACAGTTTCAATATATCTTGTTGTATTGTTATGTTGACGTTGTTTTTTTGTAACATAGTTTTTATAATTCCTAAACAATCTTTATTTGGGATATTGTAACGATGTAACAAATATGTTCTCCAATATCCCAAATAAAGATTGTTTAGAAATTATAAAAACTATGTTACAAAAAAAACAACGTCAACATAACAATACAACAAGATATATTGAAACTGTTCGAATTTTGTATATCCGGAAATTATTTTCAGTTCAATAATCAATTTTTCAAACAAACAGATGGACTTGCCATGGGGTCTCCACTTAGTCCTTTGCTAGCCGAAATCTTTATGTCAGAATTGGAAAACAGTTTTCTAAAAACTCAACACGCGGAAAATATTCTCTTTTGGTTTAGATATGTGGACGACATCTTAGTATGTTTCCTTGGAAATGATACTGAACTAAATTCCACTTTAAATCAGCTAAATAATTTACACCCCAACATAAAATTCACACTTGAAAAGGAAACCGATAATAAAATAAATTTCTTAGATATTACAATTTTGAAAAAACAGAAATAGACTAGAATTCGATATCTTCCGCAAACCAACCTTTTCAGATGTCACCATCCCAGCTGACTCAATACACCCTAACTCCATAAACTGGCAGCCTATAGATCTATGATCCATAGAGCCTTCAATATCCCTCTTAGTAAAAATAATTTAAAAAAAGAACTGGACACAATCAAAAATATAGCACTCAATAACGGCTTTCAACCTAAAATAATTAATACCTTAATAAGCCGTAAACGAAAACAAATCACTCTCAGCTTAATCTACCCCGTAAAAGAATACCGAGAAAAAGAAAACATTCATACCTCTGACATATTTTGGCCCCATCTCGGATAAAATATCCCAAGTTCTCACTACCGAAAAAACAAGAATAGCTTTAAAACCCGCTCAAAAATTATCCAATATATTTTTTAATGCCAAAGATAAAACTAATAAATACAATAAATCAGGAGTTTATAAACTTAATTGTCAAGAGTGCAATAGCTGTTACGTAGGCCAAACGGGACGGAATTTCAAGACAAGATTCGCAGAACACAATGCCTTTTATAGGCTAAAAAATGAAAAATCACACTTTGCTAAACATTTCTTAGAAACAGGCCATACTTTTCCCAATATCGATTGTTTACAAATACTCCATATGGCACCTAAAGGGTCAAAACTCAACTTCTTAGAATCTATAGAAATTTACAGACATTCAAAGGACAATAATATAAATTTACTGAATAGTCAATTAGACGTAGCAAATTCTCTTTTGTTCAAACTTTTTTAACATGTAATAGACCCACATCTGTTCATCATATAAACATAAAATACCAAAAATCTGTTTTAGTCTTAGTTAAGCGTTTGACAATGTAGTTGTACTACGAAATCGCGATAACGCAATCGTAAAAAAAAAAAATCTTTACAAATATATTTAGTGACAGTTAACAAAGTAATTAAGTAGTTTTATTGTCAGTATTGTTACTTTGATGTTTTTTAACAACAAACTCACCATATATATAACAAAAAGTGTTGAGAGAATTTTTACAACCACGATACTTTGAGTGTGAATTAAAGCACACGGGTTAAACACTGCAATGTGAGGTTGTATTAACTGGAAGAAAACAAACAGCTGTGACATTTATCGGAACTGCCAACCTAATAATATTTGATTTTACTACCAACCTTATAAAATTCTAATTTTATTGCCAACCTAATAACAATCGAATGATAAAAAATAAACTTTTCACATTTTGAATATTAAAATGTGAAAAATTGGTGGGGGATAAGACTTTTTATTATTATTTTCGGACTCAGCACACCAAAAAAGATAGGAATCAGTTAAAAAAAGTTTTTTCATCGTTGACCTATGTTACTGTAAAAATAGGATTTTAAGCTATTGGCCAGTTTCAGCCATTTATAGTTGTTTTATAGTTTTTACAGTTTAATATTATTCATACAAGTGGATTATTATCTTCAAATAATTCCCACTTAATAAATTTCAAATGAAAACAAAGAAGCAAAATTTTTAAATAAATTGAAAATTGGCCATTTATTAAAAACTAGATTAATTTTTGCCAAAATTATTATAGTATCCATTATTAAGTACCTTAAAATAATATTGTTGAACCAGAAATTTCCCGTTCTTTTTTTATCGGCTGAAAAACTACCAAAAATAGCGGGAAATAACCTAAATTGTGTAATAACTAATAGGTGTTTCGGTTAATAATGTCGATTTTGCTAAGAGATGGCGTTACTAATACACTTGTTGGTACAGACTAGCGACAGCTATGGCGTTTTGGAAGGTAAACATACGCCATCAAAAGCCAGTGCGTTATTAAATGTAATTGTGCGAAAAAACATAGTTTTTCATAGCCTTGAATATGTCGTGTCTCGCACCAGAAAATGACGTTTTGCGAGGAAGTTTAATAACCTTATTTCATTTGAAGAAAACGGCTGCTGAAAGTTATCGATTCTTAGTTGAAGCTTATAGTTAACATGCTTCAACCCAAAAAACTTGGATAGACCCAGGCCAGCCTTCAACATCACAACTAGTGCGCAATATACAGGGAAACCAAGCTTTGCTGTGTATTTGGTGAGATAGTAGAGGAGCTGTGCATTACGAACTGCTAAAACCTGGTGAAACGATTTCTGGCGATCGATACCGACAACAATTGATAAAGTTGAACCGAACATTGAAGGAAAAACGACTAGAATACGCCCAAAGACACGATAAAGTCATTTTTCAACATGACAATGATCGACCCCATGTTGCAAAATTTGTTAAAAACTATTTGGAAAACATCAAATGAGACATTCTACCCCACTCGCCGTATTCACCGGACTTAGCCCCTTCAGACTACTACTTATTTCGATCGATGCAGCACGGACTTTCAGAACAACACTTATGAAGAAGTGAAAATTTGGCTTGATGAACGGTTAGCCTCAAAAGATGAAAAGTTCTTCTGATGCGGAATCCATTCTTTGACAGAAAGATGGGAAAAGGTCATAGCTAACGATGGCCAATACTTTGATTATTAAGGTAATTCATTTTATGATGGAAATAAACGCTTAGAAACCTCCAAATTTTTGATAAAATGACTATTTTTACAGGAATCAGCGACCTGAATCAGCGAACATATATTGCCATGAGCAAATTATCGGAGATCACAATGTACATAGTAAAAAGTTTATAGCCAAAAAGTATTATTTTAAAAAAAAAAGAGACCTTGCCCCACTGTGCGGCGGCTTAAACCGAAATAAAAATTATTATACTAGGAAAAATGTTTTTCCAAATAAATTGATATTTATGTATCTAACTATCCAACGTTGAGCGAACATACGCATTCTCCATTTCCCT